>APFE031282485.1:0-35058 GCA_000404065.3 Pinus taeda | reverse complement strand
CTAGTGTACTTCAGATAACTGAATATTCTCTCATAAATAACTCATGCATGTCAGTTCAGTCAGAGACCCAGTTGAGATCAGAGGAAGGGACAATGTACTTTCAGTTGGAGGAATTTTCCGATATAGGAACTCATCCATGCAGAAGGAATTAGATCCTTCAGGATTGTGCAGTTATTTCAGACGTTAGTGAGTAGTGTGTGAGGGAATTACACACAGGTGGCAGCTTGAGGAGCTAGGGGAAACTGCGAAAGGAAATAGGAGGCTTAGAGGGCAGAGGAGAAGGTTTGTGAGAAGCCTTTGACTATCTATGAGCAGTAGTGAGGGATTGTACTGAGATCTGGATAGCTTGAGAGCTAAAGCTTTGTGTGATCCTGAGATATTTCCACTTGTATGATAATACAGATAGTTGGGCTTTTAGCTGAGGCTTTCCCCAGAGTATTCTTCTGTGTTTCATGTGTATGATTTCTCATTCTCCGTTATATGTGTTCTATTTGATCTTACTCAAAATCGATTAAGCTTCCGCAATTTTGTTTGTAGAAGTAGATCAAGTATTTTGCTTTAGCATATTGCATTATCAGGTGATCTACAGTGGGAAATTCTACAGTAGCTCTTTGGTCCTGTCTGCATTCTGAGCACTGTGAGTTGCACTGAGTGAGAGTTGGAGCACAACTAATGCATCTTCCCCTTGCAGTCTCATAGCCTAGCTTGTAGGTGGCCTCTACAATGGAAGTCTGTGATGGCAAGTGAATTGATCATTTGCAACAAGTTTGGTGGTCAAATTTTGAGAAAAGATTAGTGTCTATCCCTGTTACAGTGTCCGCATTTTGTTTTTTATTTTTTTATTAGAAAAAAAATGTGAATGCTAAGTTAATTGAGATTGTTAGTCTGAGGTAAATTGTTTCATATGCATTTGAATAAATATAGGTTAAGAAAATGAAGGAATGTATGCATGAGAATCAATAGTAATCTCATTCTCTATTTAATTTATTTCGGTTTTATAATCATGTCCATTCAATTCCATGAATGTTGTTGTTTGTGCTAAAAAAAAGGAAGAATAGATAAAAACCTTTGTAAGTTGCATATGTACATGAATTATAGTTGGTTACTGTCCAGAATTTGTTTATGCATTGGTAAACTTCATTTTACTTTGCATCTGAAATCTGACTTGTACAGAGGCCAAATGGTTTTTGTGCCTTCATTTTTGTGAAATACTTATGTTTGTATTGCAGATTTATAATTCTAGAATTATGTTCAGTAATCAAAATTATGTTTGTCCATACCTCTTTTTAAGAGAATTTCCCTCTATAACTAAAATTTAATAAGAGAAGTCACACAGAGTTATTCAAGGGTAGGGACATGTTGCATCATTTTTCCCTTGATGTCTCTATGAATTCCTAGAAAAAAAAAATCCCTCTCAGCAACTGTGGTGAATAAAGTGATGAAAAATTGTCAATTTGGAGCAACTAATAACTCTCACATAACAGAGGCATGGGTGCATCCACAGATGATTTCCTCACAACATCCTATGATAGTCTGGGATCTTGGGAATGAGAAGAGTATTGGAACAGAGAAGAGACAACCACCCAAGAGTCAATGAAATCTTATCCAACCATGTTCTTCTCATCGTATCACCATTGTGGAGGATTGAATAAATGGAATTTGGTTCTGTGCATGTTTACAAAGGATAAAATTTCATGGAATGAATTATAAAAAGAAAATCCTCAACTTGTAAATTTTAGGTAAATAAGTCATTTATTATAAGTTGTTTTTGGAGAAAAGTCCTGGGAGGGAATTGAGATAATGTTCATTAATTACCCAATAATTATGTCCCCTTTTATCTAGGCAACAAGTACAACTTGATAATTTTTTTCAAACCAAACTGTCATATTCATAGCCACTATGGCAATGGTCCAAGAAAGAACAACTTCAAATACTAATTTATAAATTCCAATTTTCATCCCTTTGTTAGCTAGAGGCTGTACACTGAAATAATTATCATATTCATACATGTCCTAAATTTACAATTAGTGCTCCGAAATTTCCAGCTAGATCTTGACACCTACCTCGACTCATCATAAGGAATCCATTTTTCAGTACCAATGATCATCTATTCCTGTAATGGCCATTGCTCTTGCTAAAATTGACAGACAGACTCCTCCAGTAGCCTTGTCCAGCCAAACTTCCTTGGTACCATTGTCGAGTGAAATAGGTTTGCACAAAAAATAATATATCTCCTTTTTCAACAGAGACAAGAGCTTTGAAATTGGAAATTTGGAGAGAAGCTCCTGATAACACACAAGAAATTTTTTTGCATATCTTGTTACCAAATGCAATTATCAATTAACATCTTCTTTATACTAAGCTTGCAATTGAAGGATTATTTGATGGAGCTTAATGCTTTTATTAAGGCAATTCATGGTTTGTGCTTACATTCTCCTTGACACTTCCCTCATAACATTGTTGATCACCTCTGGTGAGTGTTGAGGTGTCTTAAGGAAAGTTGTTCTTATGGGCAGTTACCTAGTGTTGTTGCCCTCAAAATCACATAACCATGGGAGTTTGTTACTATGATTTATTATTGATATCCCATGTTAGATAATGCACATTATGTCCTTGGTTGGCATCATCATTTCTTGTTTGGAGGCTTACATATAACACATCTGGTGTTTTAAATGTGATTGAGGGCCTTGCATAACATTGCTCAAACATTTGATTTACCCTTAGCACATTTATGATGAGGGATATCCATCAACTAAGAGTTTCCTTAAATATTGTTGGTTAATTATTCCTCCTTAACATAGTGAATTATTTGTTGGGCATGTTTGCATGTGTTCATAGGGTTTCACTTGGATTATTGTTTCATGATTTTGATTAGTGAACCTTGAAGTAGTACACCCACCCTTTTTTTGCATAATTGGTGTCCCTTTTGGTTGATGTCTTGATGACATCGAAAAGTGGTTGTGGTTTGTTAAAAGAATGCCAATGGATATTTATAGTTTGGCTATGATGTGGCATGTTGTGAGTAGTTACTTTCTTGATAGAGGAAATCACTCCCCTTATTTGGCATCTTCTCATGCATTTGGAGGCATTCAGACCTTACTTGGGTGGTCTTCTACATTGACACCCATGGTTTTGTTCACTTGGTATTTTATTTTCACATTGTATCATATAGTTTCTCTTGGTTTGGGAAGATCCTTTATTACTATATTGGATAGTGTCCTAGCCTCATTACACCATCTCTTAGGATGAACTTTTTATCATATTCCTTGGGGGAGAGGTGTTGGCACATGTGCATTTAACCACTTTGGCACATTGATTGAGGACGCCCCACTTCTTTGAGGAGGTTATAACAACATTATGGACAATTGTGGCACATGTTTCTAGGGGATTACTATTTATGGCCAATTTGGTTGATACTGGGAGATAATTCCTTAACGTCTTTATACTATTTCCATTTGGAGGAGTTACGTTGTTTGTCTACAAGACTCTAATTACCTTGGCATATTCTTTGAAGTCACTCCACTTGTAAAGGTGGTCATGACCATTAACTGCAATTTTATTTTATTTTATTTTATTTTTTTCTATATGGATTACTCTTGAAGGATGAGTTGCTCTCTTCTTGGAGAAACAACCTTAACATATTATATTTTGGCCATGTATTTGGTATCTCTAGGTGGCTAACTACCTTGTCTAAGGGACTGCTCCCATTTTGGCTCGAGTATTTATAGGTGAAGTTATCTAGCTACATGGGTTACCCACAAAGATCATTTGGATAGGGACTCTCATTTTACATATACATTTTGGACAAGTTTGTAGTTAGTGTTGGGGACTTAGTTAAACCTTAGCATTGCATATCATCTATAAATAGATGGAAAGACTAAAATAGTAAATCGATTTATAGAATATATGCCTATAATGTATGTCATGAATAATTAGACTCGGTGGGAAAGGTACTTACCATTGATAGAGTTTTCCTATAACAACAATTACCAAAATTCAATTAGGATGCCTCCTTATCAAGCTTTATATGGGAGGCCATGCAGGACACCATTGAGTCAACAAAAGGATGGAAGACACAGTAATAGTCACAATAGGATTGTTCAAAATGGAGGAATAGGTAAGATAGATTCACTGAAGTTTAAAGGAAGCACAAGATATGAAAAAGAGTTATGTTGATGCACATAGTACCGATCGAAGTTTTAAAGTTGGGAACCGAGTTTTTATTTTTATTTTTTAGTTATTCCTAACACTATTCAGTTTGAAAAAGGTATGAAGTTACCACATCGATTTATAGGACCTTTTAGAATCAAAGAGAAAATTGGACCAATGTCCTATTGTCTTGTACTACCACCCCGCTTGCATAAAACTCATGATGTTTTTATGTATCTGTCCTATAATATTATGTTTCTGGTGAATCCCACAAACTCGACTAGAGGGAATTATAGGTCTCAGACGTGGGAACCATAATGATCAAACCAAAATGCATATTATACCATAGGGTTTGATAGCTTAGGCATCACTTGGTGGACCAAGTTATGATACAATGAGACAAGTATAACCCAAGATCTGCTACCCGAGAGGATGCAAAGACTATATGGCGCAATTACCCCTCACTTTTGACCATTCATGATGTCCATTTCGACTTAGATAGCTACCTATGCTAAGGCTCTATTTGTAGTTCCATGTTATTTATTTATGAACGCTATGTAATATTGATGCATTTATTTGGACAAGTGAAACTACTTATATAAATCATTAGATGGATTAGGTATTGGTGATTGAAATGTTTGATGTATGACCTAATGTATGACTTACTTGATCATGATTTGTCTAGTGCATGACCTATCAGAGTTATTGTTGTTTCATGTATGGCTTAAGTGGATATCATTTATCTAATGAATGACTTAGTGAAATTATGATTTATCTAATGTAAGATTTATTTACAGTATGAACTACAAAATTGACACATGGATACTAGACTTAATAATATGATGTTTAAGATCACATATAAATATCTATTTTGTTGTTATATATATCCATGAATGAGAACTAACCTGCAAATTGGAAAGAACTGTATGATAACCAAGATCTACTCTTCCATTGGGAAGGTTGAGACATCCAATGAGGAATGGTATGATGTACATTGTCCTATTACATTTGGTATCTACTTGATATGCACTCTTATGACATGAGTAAAATGTAAATGGCAGGTGGCAAGACTACCTGACTAGATTATTCGATAACAAGTATCCAACCAACACTATAGTGTGGTCCATATTAGGGTGTTGACCCTAGTTGTAAGGAGGGGTGGAGGTATTTCCCACCGTGTAACCTCCAAACCTGCAATCGTGGGAGGGCAGTGATGGACACGCTTCCCTAGATGCGTGATGATGATTGCCAGTTTCCTGCTGGGGAAGTTAGGTTGATATAGTTGACACTTCCACTATATTGGTTTTATTAGTGGTTAGATTGGTATAGCAGATGCAATAGTATATAGCAGCAGATGATGGATGGAGTGGGAACATAAGTAGGTTAGGAAGGATAGGAGGATATAGATTAGTTGGAGACTCTTGATGGGAAGTGGTATCATTGCCTGACTTATTAATTTTTACTACTATAACTCTCTCTCTATTTTTTGTTATGCCTTATTGTCAAACTACTTTCGAACTCCTTGTATCTTTTTCACTCTAACTTTGGGACGAAGTTTTCAGAAGGAGGGGTGTATGTAATGCCCTACTTAATCTTATCATGCAAATTTTATTATTGTTTAAATTACCTGAAAATATTGACTTATAATTATCAATAAATATTGGTACATACCTACATTTGTGAAACTGTAAATTTATTTATTGATATAAATTTTATTATTGTTATTATTCAATTCCCAACTTGTCTTCTCAAAATATACTTGGGAGAAGATATGGTCTTCTCCAATTAATTTCCAAATTAAATATCCATATATTATCCCCAAAATGTCTTCTCATATCTACTTGGGAGAAGATATGGTAACATAAGTCAAACATACTAAATGAAAGGATGAGGGATAATCATGAAATTAATGATAGGTTGTTGAGGTGGATGGGAGGAAGATGCATAAAAGCAGAAGGATGATGAGAGGAGAGGGGAGATCCTTGGTCTTGATTTTGTTTTGGAGGATTGTGCTTGGGGAGGAATGTGGAGAAAGAGAAGGAAGAGAATGGAGAGATAAATGAGGGAATTCAAATTTGGATCTGGAGAGTGTTTGGTAAACCTGGACACACTACATCTAGTTGGATTTGCACTCGGAGGGCTAGGGAACCTGTGGAGGTTCCCTGGGCTAGGAAATACTTCCTAGTTAGTTGGGAGGCAAATCCAGTCCGGTAGTCAAGAGGAGCATCCCAACAAAGTCAGGAGCTCAGGAGCATCTCGACTAAGCTATTGGAACATGTATTCCTCCGTTTATTGATTACTTATGTAAATGATTGCAATGAAATTCTTACTTATTTAATTTGTGGTAAATAAATTTTAATTGTATATTATCATCAAATAAATGCTTAGATATAAATAAGTTATTTCCCATCTTATTCTGTTTAGAATTAGAAAAATTTAGTTTTTAGTTAGAGGACCCTAGGAGGGAGCCTCACATCAATCCACAATGTGATGTTAGCACTAGGATTTTGCATCATTGTCTATTGGATGAAATAATGATTTATCGCTAGGATTGTGCATCATTGTCTATTGGATGAAAAAATGATTTATCGCTAGGATTGTGCGTCATTGTCTATTGGATGAAAGAATTATTTATCACTAGGATTGTGCGTCATTGTCTATTGGATGAAAGAATGATTTATCACTAGGATTGTGTGTCATTGTCTCTTGGATGAAAGAATGATTGACTATAGTGGGATGTTATCGCCAAGATTGTGAGAAGTCGGTCGTCATTGTCTATTGGATGAAAGAATGATTTATCACTAGGATTGTGCCTCATTCTCTATTGGATGAAAGAATGATTTATCACTAGGATTGTGTGTCATTGTATATTGGATGAAAGAATGATTTACTATAGTGGGATGCTATCACCAAGATTGTGAGAAGTCGATCAACTTTGGATGCCCCTTAGGATAGTTTAATTCCCCCAAAATTGACTTCCATCCTCAATCTGTCCCCATGAGGTTTGAACTCGGCACTTGGTGAGAACTAAACTCCACTCAAACCAATTGATCTACACCTCTTGGGTATAACATTGTTTATGTTATTAAAAGGTTGAGAAGACACCTCTAGACGAATAGATTGTAAATCACTCATTATTTATAAATGTTGAGAAGACATATTTTGCTAAAGAGATTGTAAATCTCTCATTCTTTTAATTTAGCATATATATTCACTTTAAAAAGGAAAAAATCAATTAATCTCCAATATTTTTTCTTTTCTTTTTTTTGATGAAGTAAAAGCTTTGTATTATTTGAAATTTTGAAAACAAAGGGATACATTCAAATCTTTTGAATTGTGGTCTGGTTAGTTGTTGGGGAGACCTCACCACCCATATAACTTTGGTTTCTTCAAAAATACAAAGGATATAATACTATTTATTATAGTTACTACCAATTTGTCTATACTAATCACTGGGCCTCTGAGGCCATATTTGAATTGAAGATTACAAAAAAGAAGAATTAAAAAGAGTTCTAAAACAAAGAGATTGGAAGACAAGCAAGTAGATTTATTTGAATCAGTGACTTAAACATGAATGGGCTTCTTGTTACATTCGGGGAAGAAGCTTGATTTAGGAGGGATGCCCATATGTCTCTCAATGCAGCGTGAGCTACAACCCATAGTTTCTGTTCACCTATGAATTTGATCTACAGAAAGAAGAGTGTCCTCCCCACTTTCATTTCAATCCACTAGTACTCTACTAAGAAGGAATTTGAGATGCCAGTAAATATCCACTGTGTACATGTACTGATCATAACACCCTTTCATAAAGAAATTTTGAGGTCTAAATTGGGCCTCCTAAGGAATATTGTAAAATAATAGTGGAAATAATAAAATAATATTAGATTACCTCATCAAATTTTGGAGGGAAAAAAGAAAAAACTATTTTTTCAACTTATCTCCCTATGATTTTACTGAAATTTTGAGCGAGAGCACTCATTGTATGCATAATTTAATTTTGCATCCAAAGAGTACCCATGTTCCATACTTTCAATGGACCCTATGACATGGAAAATCTGAAATACATGAAAAACGTGATTGCAATAACGTTTTTCATGTATTTCACATTTTCCATGTAGTATGGTCCATCGAAAGTATGCAATATGGACACTCCATTTATGAAAAATTAAATTATACATAAAACGAGCGCTCTCACTCGAAATTTGAGTGAAATTATACAAATTTAAGTTGGAAAATTAGTTTTTTTTTTATTATTATCTTTTTACCTTTTTACTCCAAAAGTGGTGAATCATCTCCCATGGTTGACATTATAATATTGAATTCTATTGGTTCTTGTAAATTTGATTTTTGTACAATTTTTGTTTTGAGGCCAATTTTTTACCTTAAAACTGTGGTTTTCTATGCATCTAGAACCTAATCAGTTACTTCTTCCAACACTGCTATGTCCATTAGGGTGTGCTATTCTTCAACCAATTTTCTCTCTACCTAAACAATTTCCTCTTATAATGGTTTTCAAGTGAGCTCTCTAAATTATGAAGTTGAACTTTCTACTCCCAGTTGAGCTTGAGTGTGCCCCCTTTCTTGATAAAGGCTAGTCCTTGGTGCACCCAAGTCCTCTATTGTAGCATGATTTTTCTCCCTACGAGTGAGGTGGGTTCAATACCAAACCAAATCCCCCCTAGCTCGAAATAAAGTGCCAGGGGAGTATTGTGCTTGTAAGTGTGATTTCGGAAAAATTGCGTAGAGGTCACTGAGAAGATGGGTTGGGCAGTACGGAACATCAGTGACATTCTGCAGGATCTGGCTCATCTGGGAGGTAAAAATACGCAATTTTTTCCGGGATGTAGTGTGGGCAGTAGGGAGGACACTGGCAGCGAAAATTGCACAAACTTTTCAGGGGAGGCTGGGAATGGGCTGCGGGAACTTGCTGGAAAAAACTACACAAAACTGAGAGGCAGGCATGTAGGACATGTCTGCGTAGTTTTCGGGCTGAGTGGGGTGTCGGGAAACTGGTGGACAGTCCAAGGAAACTACACAATTTTTAGGAGGAGCAGCAGGTCGGCTGATAGGGGGATTGACTAACAGAACTATGCAATTTTCAGAGACAGTGTAGTGAGAGGAAGCGAGTGCCTCTTCTCATGTCTATGCAATTTATTCAGTTAGTGGAGGCAGGCATGCTGACAACTTCTGTGCAATTTTTTGGAGGAGTGAAGCCTGGGGTCACTTCCCGGTCAAACACTCTAGTTGACCAACGGGAGGCTTGATGGATTGGATTGCAGTGAATGTAGATTGAGATGGCTTCTTGGGAAAATCTTGCATTGTTCTCAGCAACAGCCATCTAGGTCGATTCTAGGATTGTGTAGTGTAGACTTCCTGGGAGGTAGCCTTAAGCTTTGCGCAGTTCTGGGCAGCAGTGCTTGGTCATTGAGGGATAAGAATGCATAATGCAGCTCAGTGGAGGTTCGACTAATGGAGGGTGGTATGGTCGGCATATCTTTGACAAAAATGACTAAGTGTGTGAGTAAGTTGACTTGTGTATACATGACCTTGTGAACACACACTCATGACTTGACGATAAGACACCTCGAACCAACAAGACAACATATGCTCAATGTGACTGACCGAAGGGTGCGAGCAACAAGTGCGACACCTGAGATAGATTGTTGAACGACCATGAAGAAACTTTCATGACATTACATACAAATTCGTGTGTGAGTGCGAAAGATGCTTATGTAGTGAATACAACTTATACACACGAAGAAAGACCTTCAACATAGCCAGAACATGACTACAAGTGCGACATTGCAACCAATATGCTAAAAGACGACCAGTGAACGATCAAGCAAAGAGGGTATTAAGACTCTATACGAGCTCATGGGATGAGCCCGAGTGTTTGCAGACATCAAGGAAAAAACCAAGGAAGGCTCTGAAATTGGATGCACGCCAAACTTTTGGAGGGTGTTGCAACCGCTACAACACTTGGCGACACATTGGTTGAATACCAGCTTTTCTGTTTCAATCCTTTGATAGCACAAGGCCTTGGTCTATCAGGGAGTATTGAATCGTTGTGTGGGTTACTTCGGCTTCCCCACTTACCCCATGGACAAACATGGTTCATCTTTTTCCAACGCAATCAAACACAACAACAAGTTTCAGCGTGATCACATTGTTTCGAAATCGAGAAGGGTAGTTTGGCTCGCGAGCTTGAAATTTTCAAAGTATAAGTTTTCATCTCTGGTGTTGCACCGCTGCGAGAAGACCTAGACAATACCCCGAAAGAGTCACGAAAGAACACACTCACTGCTCCACTACCAGCGAGCTTGGTCAGTACTCCAGTGGAGTTGCATGCTTCACCTCTCTACGCAGGATGCCTTTCTCTTCTTTTGCGTTTATATTTTTTAAAAGAGTATTGTGCATAAGCACTTCTTTATTTTTGGGGTGGAAGAGAGATCCCAAATTATTGAGAGAAGAAGAGGTTGTTCCTTTAGAGAAGCATGTAAGACCTCTGATTTAGGTTTTCTCATGTAGATTCCCCTTCTCCGTTTCTACTAGTTGGATGAGCTTGAACACATAAAGCAAAAGACCAAGTACAAGCATGGGGTTTCCCAATATGGAAATAGGTTCATGGTTGGACCAGAGCTTCCCTTGCAGATGGTTTGTATTTTCCGTCAAGATTTCGTCGACTGAAGGTTATGACCAAGCACAAAGAAGACAGACACATCACTGGCCAAGTGTTGCAGTGTCATAAGACTCTTTCGATCTCAACCACATACTCATTCAAAATCCAGAACTCAGTAGAGGGAAACACTTATTGACAAAACCAAAAATAGCATGATACTAAGCAAACAAAACAAAACGAAGCAAAAATAGTAAAGTAAGGCGAAAAGACAAAAATCAGTAAACAAACTATGTACATGGTGCAGGGCGCGGCCCTAGCTTACTGAAAGTAGTGTTTTAGATCTTGGCCGTTGAAAAGAAGGTTGTCAATCCTCCTGTCAAGTGATTTTAGATGGTACGTGTGTGGGCCAAGCTTCTCCCAAACAATATGCAAACCAATCCACAAGGACTGGACTTCGTATGTTTGCCTTTGTCTTCATGGGGTTTGTCCCATTTCAAGACTAAGTCACCCACATCAAATTTAGCGTTCCCTGCAGGCTTCTTGTCGAACCATGTCTTGATACGGGTCTGGTGGAGAGTGAATTTTTCTTTTGCTTTCATCATTTCTTCCTGCAACTTGTGAAGTGTATTCATCCTACATTGAACTAGCAGACAAGGCCTGCCTTGGGATTCTTGGGACAATTGGAGCACAGACAAGTAGATGTTTGGCGGAAGGATGGATTCTTTTCCATAAACCAGAAAGTATGACGAAGTGTTCAGAGAGGGTTTGGGTGTTATGCGGTCAGCCCATAAAACATTCTTCAAAGCGGAGTGCCAATTACGCTGTTAAGAGTAAATGGTCGTCTTGATAATGCTGATAAGGTTTTTATTTGTATACTCTACGAGACCATTTCCCTGTGGGTAGTAGTTAGATGAGTGTTTAAACATGATACCATATTGCAACAAAATCATAAAGATGTAAAGATGAAAATAAAGTTGCATTGTCAAAAACAAGTGATACCAGAAGACCAAATCATGAGATGATGTTCTGTTGGAGGAAGCTAATGACTTCTTGGTCATTCACTTGCTTAAGCAGAACTACTTCTATCCACCACAGGAAGTAATTTGTAGCTGTCAAGATGTAGCGGTGATGCTTCGATGAATGTGGAAAGATTTCCCCAATGATTTCCAGGCCCCACTGTTGGAACCATTTAGTCACTGCAACAGGGTGTAGTGAGGCTACTAACCTTCATGTTCTCCCGGCGCACCACTGACAGATCGGGCACTTGTGGGTGTAAGCATGTGCATCCTTGAACAATGTGGGCTAGTAGGAACCGGCTTGCATAACTTTGTGCGAAATGGTATTTCCTGTGAAGTGGCCCCCGGCTAGCCCTTCATGCAGATCATGCAAGACCTTCTCTGAATCATGTGCCTTCAGGAACCTGAGCAAAATTATGTTACTATGCTTTTTGTAAAGCACTTCGTGCACCAACTGATAAGGTAAAGCTTTGAGGCGAAGTGCCCTCTTTTGTCTCATGGAGAAGTGAGAGGGTATGGTGCCATGCTCAAGGTACTAGCACAGATCTTTGTACCAAGAGTTTCCACATGAAGTGGGTGGTGCTCGCTCTACATCATACATCTCGATTTCTTGTTCCCAACCAACGAGATCTTCTTCTTCCTCCTGTGCATGGACTACTTCTGCTGCGAGTCTGCAAAGACCATGACCCTTGACAGTGTGAACTAACTTGATGTCAAGATCATACTCTTGCAAGCCCGTCATCCAATTCAGGCATCTTTCACCCAACTCTTACTGTATAAGCAGTGATCAAACTATTGGGTGTGACACAAAGACTGTGTAATGGTTCTTCAACAAATAGGGTCTGAGGAATTTCACCGCCTTGTATACTATGTATGCTTGTTTGTCAACGATGGGGTAGTTGAGTTTGAGTCCCTACATGCTTGTGCTCATGAAGGAGATGGGATGTTTGTCGTTTAGCTCATCCTTCTGAGTGAGTACTGTAGAAGCGAGTTTTCGGAGGCAGAGGTGTATAACAAGAAATCTTTGTTGAAATTTGGGTTGTAAAGTGCAAGCACATCTGCAATAGCCTGCTTGATAGGGGTGAATGCATTCTTTTCCTTCTTACCCGAACTATAGACTGCATCCTTCTTGAACATGTCTTGCATAGGTTTCACTATCTGCGCATAATCCAAGATGAACTTCCGAAGGAAGTTTATGTTTCCCAAGAAGGACTGCATGGCTTTCTTGTTAGCTGGGTGAGGAATCTACGTAAACATCTGAACTCGGTCTGGATCAACCTTCATCCCATTTTGGTGATGATGTGCCCAAGGAGGTTCCCCTCAGACACTGCAAATACGCTCTTTTTGGGATTCAAGGAAATCTCGTATTTTCGACATCGCTCGAATATCTTCTTCATATGGTGTATGTGGTCTGATCGTTTTTTGGAAAATATAGTCACGTCATCAAGGTACACCACTATGCTCTGTCTAATAAGTCCACGGAAGGAGATGTCCATGGCGCATTAAAAGGTTGCGCCCGCATTCACGAGCTCAAATGGAATTTTCTTGTAGACGAACATACCCCACTTGGTACAAAAGGTAGTTTTTTGTCTATCAGGTTTTTCTACTAGACCTTGGTTATATCCTGAAAAACCATCGAGCAAGGAGAACATTTCTACCCCATATACTATCTGTAAGATATGCTCCATTGACGACACGGGGTAGTTGTCTTTGTCCGAGGCTCGATTCAATTTTTGGAAATCAACACATAAGTGGATCTCCCCGGACTTCTTAAATACATGAACTAAGTTAGAAAACCATGTGGAATGACGAACTTGGTAAATGATTTGTGCTTCCAACAACTTAGTCAGTTCTTTCTGTATGAGGGGTTCAAGTGACGAATGTACTTTTCTTAGCTTCTGCTGAAATGGCTTGACCCCTTATTTGATTGGAATCACATGTTGGATTATTTGCATGTCGTATGTTTTCAGATCATCGTATGTCGACACAAACACATCCTGGTATTGTTTGAACAAGGGGACAAATGCTTGCCACCCCTGTTGTGTGCAACATGTACCGAAATTGACGAACTGCGGATCTTGTTCCATCCCCAAGTTAGTATGTTCGTACATCATGGTGGAACTATGGGTTTTGTTGTTCCTTGGCCCTTGAAAGTGGTTTTGAAAGTTATAGAGCTTTTCGAGAGATACCACACCCTTGGGGATGAGGTTTCGTTTCTTGTCATCAACTACAGCTTGCAGAGATTGCTCGTGCTCATTTTCGTCAATCACCGTGTCCTTGAAGACATCAACGTTTTCCGTGAAGTGCAGTATCCATTGATCATCAAAAAAAACGTGTAGATTAGTTATGTTATCAGGGATAGAAGGCTTATACAAAATTTCAACAGTAAACCTATCCCTAAGCAGTGACATCCTAGCAGCTGCGTTTGCCAAGGCATCAACGAATACATTACGCATTCTAGGCACAACAATGATATTGAATGCATGGAAGTTAGAGATTAGTCACCATACCTCTTGCTGGTAAATTTTGAGATGAGGTGACAAACAGTGTATGGTGTTACATACCTGTGGTACCACGATTTCTGAATCACCTACCACTTTGAGCACAACAACATTGAGGCTAATGGCTTTGCATAAGCCCAATACGAGTGCATTGTATTCAACAGTGTTATTCGTCCACTCGAACTCCAAGCAATTTGAGATTAAGTGTTCCTGTGCTTCGGGTCTATCAAGAAACACACGGCTCCAGAGTTATCCTGTGTCTTTGATCCATCAAAATACATGGTCCACAACTTGTCTATACACAAACCACTTGACGCGCTAGTACTACTGTTGCTACTGCTACTACTATTGCTACTAGTGTTACAATGTACTGTACATGTTTCATTTCCATCAGTTGGGCAAAGAAGGAGACCTAACTGTATGTCTAGTGGGGTTGAAAGCTAGTTGTGCGAGATAACACCCCAACTATGTTTCCAAGAGGCAATTTCCGAACATGAGTTCTGCGAAAGCCAACGGTTCATTCTCACCATTGATGCAAGTGACATTGTGTTTCATGTATCTCTTGGATAACACCCAAATCTGATTGCTTTTGCCCTAGTATGGAGGCTATAAGTGTGACTAGTCTGTAGCAAAGTACCCATTCAACTTGATAGACCAATCTTTGCTAAGTAGTAAGCCATACGCTTCCGATATGTCCACAATGACAATGTTGATGCACTGGTGAACTCAACTGTCATGAGATATCAGATGATCACATCCCGAAGTTCACCATTGGATGGTACACACATTCGTTCTAGTTGGATGTTCTACGTAGATGTCTTGCTCCATTGCGCATTGATATTCTTGGCAATGGATAGTGGCATGATGTTGGCTGATGCACCAGAATCAACCAAACAGTTGTGAACATTGCAGTTAAAAATTTCAAATGAAAGCAAGAATGGAGGGAAAATAAAGTTTGCTTCTTCCACCCGATTGTGTTGATCACAGTTGTGAGTGAACCAGGAGATGTGCTCGCTCCCTTACTAGTAGAGGTTGTGCTGTTTGCAGATGTTTTCCCTAATGCATGCAAGATAATATCCCGCTGACCTTGGATCTTAGCTAACTCGAACAAAGATATGTTTGCACAAGTTTTCCTCATATCTTCCATAATATTGTAATCAAGAGTGGGTAAACTCACCAAGATGTCCGGGGTTAGACTCATGTTTGTACTGTCTAGCAAAGTCTTTTGAATTTTACTGCTCATGGACATACTCTTGTTCGCAACTGTCTTCCTGGGCTTGCTTTGTGCTTTCTTCTTTTGGACAACTAGTGGATCAACCTTCCTCGACAATTCAAGCTTTTCTTGCATCTCCCTAATCGTAGGGGGACCCCCTTGAATTCTGAGATTGTATCGACCACTTTGATTTAGGGGTTGCTTCTCGGTGTTCGTTTTCTATGCTTCTTGTGAGCATTGATACATGTTGATCACCGGCCAAGTGTGGGGTGCCTCATTAGATACAACATCTTCCTCATCATCTTTGTCTTCCGACTGACACTGCACATTATTTACCGTGTTTGTCATATGGTTGCATACCAAGTCAACAACTCGTTTCCATTACGAACAAGTTTCTTTCGGGTGACAGTCTTAATGGAATGAGAAAAACTTGGAGACAACACATAGTTCTATCTAAAACAGTGAGTTGGAGCTCTGTGTAGTTTTAGCCGGGAAGTGATTGCTGCCTGATGACATGCTCCCCTTCTGTTGTCTGGAAGGTTGGCTTCTTGCAAATATCTCGATCGTTTGTTTCTTTAGCTCATACACCTATGTTGTCAAGTGCTTGACAAGATGAGTAAGGGTTTCAATGTCACTTGTTTCCTTGTCTTTACCCTTGCTCGCCACAACCTGGGGCTTCTTGCTCGCATCTTTGGAGTATTTTGCTTGTTCATCATCATTGATGACTCCAATCATGCACAGGTATTTTTCCACAGCGATCGCCTCTTCGCAATTCTCAAGTAACGTTGGTTTCGCAACTCGTTTGATGAACTGCGTAATACTCATTCATAGTGCAGACATATAATAGTCGACTGTGATTGAGTCATGAGGTTTTGTGTTTGCTGCAAACTTGATCAATATGTGTAAAAACCTTCGATTAAAATCTTTCACTTTCTCTTTCGAATCCATCTTCAGACTGCCCAACTCTTTGAGCAACATGGTAGAGGTCTTGTCATTAACAAAATTTTCCAAAAACATTCTTTTGAACATACCCCAGTTATGGATGGAAGTGACAGGAAGGTTGTGATACCATACTGCTGCATGACAATCCAAGTTACATGAAAACAATTTGCATGCAACGTCGTCGTGTCATACCTCGAGAGTCTGCAGTTGCAGGTAGTTGTCCAAGTGGTCTTCTTCCTTTGTTGTTTTGTCAAGTTCATACTTTGTTAACAATCTCTCTGAACAATTTGGCATACAGTGCAAAGCACCCAAGAGAACCAATGGTTCTTGAGTCATCCATTCCAAGTTTTTGTCAGCCATGTCTTCTTCTTCTTTGTCCTCCTCTTCTTCATAATTTGATGGTTCCGGCTCTGAGTCTGTTGGTTCGTCTCCACCTCTGCCTCCTCCACTGCCTTCCCCTCCATCTCCTGTACCGGAGCCTAAGCCCAAGATCATGAGGGTGTCCTATTCTCCCTGTCGAAAGACTGGAGGTTCCTCTCTATTCTCAATAGCTTCTACTAGACCTTCAAGTGTGGCAAGAACTGCTTCTTCCACTAATGAGACAACAACTCCTGTGGGAGTGGTCTTTGGCTTCTTTGATGCATATGGAAGATCTTGTATTCTTGGGATAAACCCAACTGCTTTGGAAAACTGACGGGTGATGGGACAGACATAGCGGAGGTGTTGATAGGAAATTTCATGTTCACATCTGGGAGGTGAGGAGTAACCAACTTCAGAGTTACGTGTAGGTGAGAGGGAGTGCGAGTTACTACCTTGACCAGATGATTGATGAGTGGGGGTGAGAGGGTATTTAACCATAAACAACTGGTGACCCTCCTTCTAGCACCAGAAATGTTGACGGTGTTGGACCCGCCAACATTCAGGGGATCTCCCCGGTATGAAGTCCCAACTAGACCTCACATCGTCTGGTGTAGGAGTCCCATCTGGTATGATGGTTCGGTTTCCATTATCTTAAAGATATTCCTTAGCTCTTGCTTGTCAGCACATGAGAGTGGTTTACTTATTATTCAAACAATGAGGTTCGTGTGTCTGATTAGTGCTTAGTGTAACTTATGTCTGAGTTCTTTCATTGTAGAGGGAGAGGGTGAGTGAGTCTCAAGTCGAAAGGCTGGGTTGGGAAATTTAGAACAACAGTGACATTCTGTGGGATCTAGCTTGGATGGGAGGCAAAACTTCACAATTTTTTTCAAGAGGCACCGTGGGTAGCAGGGAGGACGCTGGCAATGAAAACTGGGTAGATTTTCAGGGGAGGATGGGAGTGGGCTACGGGAGCTTGCTGGCCAAAACTGTGCAGAACTGAGATGCAAGCATGCAGGACATGTTTGCACAATTTCAAAGCTGAGTGGGGTGTCGGGAAGCTGGTGGAAAGTCTAAGAAAACTGCGCAATTTTCAGGAGGAGCAACAGGTCGGCTAACAGAGGGACTGACTTAGAGAACTACGCAATTTTCAGAGACAATGCACTAACAAGAATCGAGTTCATGTCCTCATATCTGCCCAATTCATTCAGTCGACGGAGGCGGGCATGCTAACAGCTTATGCACAATTTTTTAGAGGAGTGAAGCCCAGGGTCACTCCCTGGTCAAACTCTCTAGTTGACCAGCAGGAGGCTTGATGGATTGGCTTGCGGGCAACGCATATTGAGATGGCTTCTTGGGAAAATCCTGCGTTGTTTTGGGTGACAGTTAACTAGGTCGATTTTAGGATTGCATGGTGCAGACTGTCTGGGAGGCACCCTTAAGCTCTACGTAATTCTGGGCAGCAGTACTTGGTCACTGAGGGTTGAGACTGTGCAATTCAGCTCAGCGTTGGTCCGACTGATGGAGGGTGGTCTGGTTGACAGATCTTTGGAAAAAATGACTAAGTGTGTGAGTAAGTTGACTTGTGTATACACGACCTTGTGAACACACACTCAACATGACTTGACGACAAGACACCTCAAACCAACAAGACAATATATGCTCAGTGTGACTGATCGAAGGGTGCGAGCGACAAGTGCGAAACTTGAGATAGATCATTGAATTACCGTGACGACACTTACACGACATTGCATACAACTTTGTGTGTGAGTGCGATAGATGCTTACATAGCGAATACAACTTGTACACATGAAGAAAGACCTTCAACATAGCCAGAGCATGAATGCAAGCATGACATTACAGCCAACAGTCTAAAAGACGACCAGTGAATGGTCAAGCAAAGAGGGTGTCAAGACTCAATATGAGCTCATGGGATGAGCCCGAGTGTTTGCAGACATCAAGGAAAAAACCAAGAAGGGTCTGAAATTGGATACAGACCAAAATTTTGGAGGGTTTTGCAGTGGCTACAACATAGGCTCACTTTTATCTCCCCTTTGCAGTTGAAGAACCTTGACACAGTTGCAACTACACACTCATCAGGCACACCTCTCTTGCTTTTCGAAGACACCGTTGCATCACTCTCCTGTGCTGACAACTAGAGCCAAAGCAAATATTTAAGGATTTGGAAACTAGGCCTTTATACCAAATGCGACTCCTACACCAAATGGTGTGAGGTGTAATTGGGACTTCATCTCGAGGAGATCCCCTTAGTTGACGAATTTCCAGCACCGTCAACGGAAGGAAATTATATTATCGAGGGTAACTATACCAAACAAGTGGCACGTGATAGATTTTGGCCCTTCAAGTTGATGCAAATGAAATGTACCACTCGTCACCTCACACGAATAACCATAATTAAGTTATATAGTATGTCCTTCTACCACTCCAGTTTGTGTTTTGTGTATATGAATAAACATTTATTCTTTGTAAGAATTGGAAGGTTTGAGTTGTTTCAGCCTTTCAACAAGATGCGGTCATCCAATCTGATCCAATAATAACTGCGTGAAGTTGTATCTATGGCTACAAAACAGGGGTGGCATCTCTACCTTTCGTTCATATATATAATGTATGGTGTTAGCTATGGTTTTTCCCATTGATACATGTGGTTGTGATTTCCTTGAAAATTTCCTAAATTGTGTGAGCATCTAAATCCAAAATTTGGTAAGGATTGAGACCCTAGCCACAATGTGTTATTACTCATATACGCCATGACTTGGTCCGCATTCGTGGATTGAGCTTGGAGGATGCACTTCTTTTGGCGATTGCAAGCTACACCTTCCACTTCAATAGCATGACTTGAAATCCAAGCGCATGTAAATAGAAGACTTGGCATTGTAATCGTATTACACACATGTGTAACGTATGCAGGGAAGCTTGTACTCTAGGGGGCTAGAGCTATCTCTACAAATTATCCATTGCGTCGTACGGTTTCAATTTACAAATTCCCTAACGCCATATGAAAAATAATATAGAGCCTCCTGAATGAGTTAGTGGCATTTTTCGTATATATATATATATATAGCACAAAGAAAGCTCATTGTGCGAGAGTGTGGAAAAGTGTGAAAGCTCCATACTCCCGCACAATAAACTTCCTCTACGCTATATATCTATATATATATATATATATATATATATATATACACACACAAAAATAAAAAAAAAACTCATTGTACAAGAATGCGGAGAAGTGGAAGAAACTGTTAAAAAGCGATGTTTGTATTAATAAAAAACATCCACTGGTCCGCTCTATGACACAGAGTCTGAACCAAGAGATTCTAGCTCTACAGAACACTCTGCATTGTCCATGTACATCACACATTATATAACAATCATAGATTTAGGGAAGTTAGAACCATACCCTAGGAAATAGAAACTAATTCCTATCTTGAGGTACCGTGAACCAATTCACTATTCTAAGATTCTCCATTATCTCTAACACTCCCCCTTAATGGAGAAGGGGTTCACAAATATGCTTAACATCTCCCTAAACATTTCAAACTTAATTTATCCAAGAGGCTTAGTGAAAATGTTTGCAACATTATCACATGTATTACAATATACAAGATGGATTTCTATCGATTGCACTTTCTCCCTGACAAAGTGGAATTATGTATCAATGTGTTTAGTGTTCTTGTGAAACACCAGATTATTAACAAGTTTGATTGAACTCTGATTGTCGCATCTGATTGTTGTTGCATCTTTCTGTTCTTCCACACTATCCTAGAGAAGTCTCCGCAACCAAACTGCGTCACATTTTGCTGCGCACATGGCTTGATACTCTGCTTCCACTGAAGACAAGGAAACTATATTTTGTTTCTTACTGCTCCATGTAATCACCCCGGATCCAATGTTGAATGCATAGCCTATTATGGATCTGCAGTCGTATACATTTCCAGACCAGTCTGAATATGTAAATCCTATCAATCTAACATCAGAGAAATTAGTATAAATAATACCATAGTCTATAGTACCTTGTAGATACCTCAAAACACATTTCGCTGCATTCCAATGACTCTCAAGTGGCTTGGACATGTATTGACTTAGCACAATGACTACATAAGCCAAATCTGGTCTAGTAGTGGTCAGGTAGATTAGGCTCCCAACCAACTGTCTATAAAGTGTCGCATCTGCCTCTTTAAATCCATCCTCACTCTCAAGTTTAATGTTCTGCTGTAATGGTACTGCTGCAACCTTACACTGATCCATCCTAAATCTTTCCAGTAGACCTTTGACATACTTACCCTGGGACATAAAAGTTTGTCCTGAATCTCTCCAAATCTCAAGACCCAAACAGTATCTTAATTGACCAAAGCCTTTCATTTCGAACACCTGTGACATTTGTTGCTTGATTTCTCTGATTAGAGCAATAACATCACTTGTAATAATTAAATCATCTACATACAAAGAAATCAACACTATGCACCCTTGTTCATCTTTCATGGTATACAAATTAGGGTCGTTTTTACTTCTGTTGTAGCGAAGTTGCAGAAAAAATGAATCAATCTTTTCATACCAGGACCTGGGTGCTTGCTTTAGTCCATAAAGAAATTTCTTTAATCTACAGACTAAATGTTCTTTCCCTTTCTAGACAAACCCCTCAGGTTTCTCTAAATAAACCTCATCTTTCAATTCTCCATTTAAAAATGCAGACTTTACATCTAGTTGGTGAATCATCCAATGTTTCTTAGTAGCTAAAGCAATTAACATTCTGATGGTATTTAGTTTAGCTATAGGGGAAAAGGTTTCTTCATAGTCAATGACTTATTTTTGTGAATACCCCTTTGCTACCAATCTAGCTTTTAATTTATCTATTGTTCCATCTACATTAATCTTTGGTTTATACAACCATTTGCAAGCTATGGTTTGTTTCCCTTTAGGAGGTTCAACCAGCGCCCAAGTGGTGTTCCTGATTATAGATTCATATTCCTGTTCCATAGCTATTTTCCATTCACTACATTCATTTTCTTCCTTATAACTAGAAGGTTCAACTACATTCATCATACTAGTTATGAAAGCATTTTCCCTATATCTTGCTGGCAACTGAGCTTTCCTACCTGATCTCCTGAGTGGTGGGGTAGCTTCAAACCTTGTTTGATCATCATTTTCTGGACTTGGCTTGATAGCTACATCATCTTCTTTTCCTTCCTGCTATTGTTGTTGCTCATTTCCATCACCTGATTCATCACTTCCTTCTTCCACCAAGAATGAAATATCCCATTCCTCATTGCGCTTATCAGATTCTTCATGATCCTACTTGTGGAATATGACATCTCTAAAAATCTCGTGAGTAGAGGGATTAGATAATCTATAAGCTTTATATTGTGAACAATACCCTATAAAGGTACATCTAATGGATTTTGAATCTATTTTTCTTTTGTCTTCCTTTGGAATATGGGCAAATGCTTTAGACCCAAACACTCTTAAATGTTTTACTGCAGGTTTAAATCCATATAATGCTTCATGGGGACTTTTAAACTCAAGACTCTTTGTAGGACTCCTATTTTTCAAATAAATTGTAGTATTCAATGCTTCAGCCCAAAAACCATTCGAAAGATCCTTACCTTTCAACATGCTATAGTACATTCCACCAATGTTCTGTTCTTTCTTTCCGTTACTCCATTCTGCTAAGGAGTATGGGGTACTGTGAATTGTTGTAATATCCCATGGTCTTTACAATACTTGATAAGTTCATCCTTCCTATATTCTCCCCCTTGATCGGAGCAGAGAATTTTTATATGCTTCCCTATTTGCTTTTCAATCATGTTTCTGAACTGCTTAAAGTATTCACATGTGTAACTTTTCTTACTCAAAAAATATACCCAAGAAAACTTTGTGTAGTCATCAATAAATAGTAAAAAATACAGTGCACCTCCTAATGACTTTGTTTGCATGGGTCCACAAAGATCTGTGTGAACTAATTCAAGTACGTCTCTCTGTTTATTTTCTACTTGAACAGGGAATATCTCTCTATGCATCTTTCCTAATGTACAAGCATCACAATCATTATGCACTTGTTTTAACATAGGAAGATCTCTTACCATTTCCTTTTTTTGAAGTAACAACAAATCATTGTAGTTGATATGACCCAATCTCTGATGCCACAGCTCTTCTGTATTCAAACTCGCTGTTGTCAAAGCTCGAACTGGTGCTGGTCTTACATCCAATTTGTACAAACCTCCTGTTCAAATTCCTGTAGCAATAGTCTTCATGCCATCTAATAGATCTTTAATATAACAGTTAGATTTAAAAAAATCAACTTTAAGATCTTGATCTGTAATCATGGATACAGAAATCAAGTTCTTTGTTACACCAAGCACATACATGACATTATGAATTTGTCTTACAGTACCATTAGGTAAAATGACAGAAATTTTCCCACACCCTTTGATCTGATGACTTCTATCATCACCTAGGTAGATTTGTGCTCCATCATTGATTTCTTCAAAATCTTCGAACCATTGCTTGTTCCCCGTCATATGTGTTGATGCTCCCGAATCTACATACCAGATGTCTGCATCAACATTCTTATCAAAGTCTGCCATGAACAATCTAAAGTTCTGCTCATGATTATCATTTGCGAGATGACCTGCATGTCTTTTCTGCGTCTGTTATTGTTCATGATATTTCTTCTTCCTGCACTCCTCAGCTATATGACCAAGCTTTCCGCAATAAAAACATTTAATTATAGAGTTGTTTCTATTTGGATGCATACCTTGAGTTTGATTTGGTCTTTTCTGTGAGTTTCCTCTGTTTTGTTGTTGTGGATTTCCTTTTCCTTTGAAGAAATTCTTTTTTTCCATCAACGCAAGATCTGCACTCTAGGGTTTTAGAGTCAATCTTCTTTCTTCTTCTTGCATTAATATTCCTGTCAGTTCTTCAAACTTTGGGATTTTCTCTCTTGCATTTATCCCAGTGATAAACATTTGGTAGTCATCGGCCACACCATTCATGGTAATGGTTACTAGATCTGTATCTGCAACTGTATCACCAATGTCTGCCAATTTGTTCTTCAGATCTTTGATCCTCGCTATGAAGGTAGCAACTGTTTCATTCTCCTCCATATTCAGGGATAAGATCTTACTCTTCAGAAACAAAAGACAATTTGTATTCCTAATCTCATACAAATCCTTCAATATTCTTGAAATTTCACTTGCTGATTTACATTCTCTGATATGTGGTATGATGCAGTCTTTCACTGACATCTTCAGCAGCGTCCTTGCTTTACCTTCTCGCTTCTCCCAGTCTGGGATCAATATTGATCCAGCTGCTGGCTTTTGCTCATCCCCATTTGCAATCGTCCAAGCACTTTGCACTTCTAGCAGAGTCTGCATCTTGAATTTCCAATTTGCATAATTGGAGCCATCGAGCTTGTTATACTTATTCAAGTATGCTTCAATCATTTGATTATTCATCTTGGCGATTAAAAACACATTTGATAGGTAAAAAAAATATATGTTAGATTTACCCTAGATCTATGTCAAAGACAGAAATCGTCGATCTCCGCAAGTCCGATTTCTGGTATTTTCAACAGCCTTTAACACTCACTGATCCCTTGCATTTTGCGGGCCCTCTCCACGCGAACTCTGGGCAAGTCTCCACCACATTGCACGCTCTCCATGGCAGTCCTGTGAAGAACCACATATAGGGTCATTGCAGCCTTCTCTCAGCAGACCTCAGCCTCCATGCAGCCTTCTCTCCACAGCCACCGCCAAGACGCAACGCCTTTCTTTTTGTTTGCACGGCCGGCGCGATTAGCCAACACGGATTCGCGACAGTCAACGCGATTATCCAACACGGGTTCGCAACGGTCATCCAAAATAAAATGTGGGAAGTCTCAATGTGGGATTGGCGCGATTTTTCCCCCAAACCACGCAATGATTTCGCCTCAAGCGCGCTGGGAAAATCCTTCACTCAACGAACAGGTTTCTCAGCCTTGTTTCTCTGATACCATATTAAAAAGTGATGTTTGTATTAATAAAAAACATCCATTAATCAGCTCTACGACAGAGAGTCTGAATCGGGAGAGTCTAGCTCTACAGAACGCTCTACATTGTCCATGTACATCACACATTATATAACAATCATAAACTTAGGAAAGTTAGAACCATACTCTAGGAAATAGAAACTAATTCCTATCCTAAGGTATCGTGAACCAATTCACTATTCTAAAATATTCTCCATTATCTTTAACAAAAACTCCACACTAAACTCCCTCTGCACTATATTTACATTCTATGTATAGACCACCATATTCAGAGTGCAAAGATCCTAACCCCTCGTTTCTACCTCTCTACTCTGACATCCCCACATTGAGGGCCCACCTCCTCGTTTCCACCTCACATGGGCAAATTGGTTGTTGTTATTTCCATAAATGTTCAAAAGAAGTGTTGGATTTCGAGATGTCTGTGATTTTCAAAAAATATTGGTATGGTTGAATGTCAAAAGATTTTTGGCTTTACCAATACTTCACAAAATGATTTGTCAAGCAAATTGTTAATGATTGAAGTATCCCATAATTATTTATTGCATGGTATATGTGGTGGCCCAGGAAACCAAGAACAAAAAAAGGCAAGCTGAAGCCAACGTTCTCTATTTTTTTTATTATTTACCATTGGCTTCGTACTTTTGATCTGTATGTTGTGGCTTTCATTATGCAAACTTCGGACGCAACGCTCTCTATTTTTTTTTCTTACCATTGGCTTTGTACTTTTGATCCGTATGTTGTGCCTTTCATTATGCAGGCTTCGGACACATTCTCTGCACTCTGCACAGCGCTGGTTTTCCATTGTGCGAAGCTCCGCACTCAACATTAATATGCTTTGCCTTCACTCAACAGTACCTTTACCAATGTTATAACATTTCGCTACAATCTTCACCATTTCTCCTCGAGTTGTAACATGCCCCAATGCCCATGCAAATTAAAGCTCATAATCAATGGAAACAAATATAATCACGCAGTTAAATACGCATAGAGAAAAACATTGCACAATTAATCGCAGAGGGAACAAAATGGCAACTAAACACACAGATAGGTGCGTTTTATTTCTAAAATTAGTGAAAACGATATCATCAAAGAATTAAATATGAAGAGAACAATATTACACAATTAAACGCACAGAGAACAGAACATCCCACAATTAGCATAGATATACATGTTTTTAAATTTTCAATGAGACAGGAATACACTGTACGAAAACCAGTAGCTTGTTTAAGCGAGATATAACAAATAGCTACGATTATAGAATATTACCCGAGCAGTGTCCCGAGCGTTTTGAACGATTTGTACACAGTTAAACACACAGCAACATATATAAATGTTTTTACCATACATTTTAATCAGTAAAACATTGTGATTTAATAATTAAGAGAATATAAAAATAAATTGTTCATAGTGCATCAAATATAATAATAATAGTAATTCTACATTTGTTTAATCTTCATTCTAGTCTTGGTAAAGGGTATTATTAGGCAGAACAATAGCATAACAGTGTCACTATCTAGCAGCATTCATGGAATGGCTACTTACAATTCTTTTTAATGAATTGTTAGGTCTGATAAATACTGAAAATAAAAGACCTAAGACCTCCACTCAGAGTATTATGTCCTATTAAAACTATTTCAGTCCATTGAAAATTAGAAAAAAGATTTCCAGACTATTAAAAAATTATTTTTGAATTTACTAGAAAATAGAAATTATATTAAGCATTTTCCTGAAACTTTGGTTATGGGAAAATAGAAATATTAAGCATTTTCTTGAAACTTTGGTTAAATTTGCAAAATCAATGCATAAGCAACCAGTCTACCAATTAACATGAGAAGAAAACACATATAAGAAGCCTATGATAATTTTCTCCTTATTTTAACAATTTTCTTCAAGTGAGATAAAGAGTTTATAGTTAGTTACCATTTACTTTTTATATTGTACAAGATATTATTATTAATATAGTATTAGTGTAAATTTATTTTAATTTTAAATTTATTAAATTATGAAAAATTAAAAATATATTAACATTGATTAACTAATAAGTATGAAGTTTAAAATAAAAAAATTAAGATGAATCTAGGTTAATGGATTAATAAAAATAATTATTTATTAGAGTCGATTTTTTGAATAATATCTAAACTATAATTTGAATTTTTTAATAAAATAAAATATTTTTTTTAATACTATAATTATATGGTTTCTTAAAATACTCTATTACTTTTAATTCACTATTCTAATTTTTTATTTCCCTTTATTTGCAATTTTGTATAATATATATGGCAAAAATAATATATAATATATAAGAAATTTTTATAACTATTATATTTAATAATAAATAGTGTATAATAAACTATTTATTATTCATCAAAATTTTTAATTAATTATAAATTATTATTTTTTTATATCTTTTAAAAAATTTGAACCAATAAATCCATAGAAAAAAATAAAAAAAATAAATGACCAACTAAACTAACTCTCGATTTAAATAAATGACCAACTTATTATCTTATTTACTAATCCATTTAAAATATTGATTTTAATAAATATATAAACTAAAATATAAAAATATATTAATATATAGAAACAAATTATGTAATATTTATCATAAAATTTAATGACCATCGTTGATCCAGGTCAAATACAGGATACTAATTTTAATCATTAACCTCTCAAAAACAATATAAATACAATTCATAAATTTCATTTTTATTTAAATAAATGAAATTGAGCACAAAAATGAAAGAATTAAAATATTTTTCAGGCATGCATTTGTTCAGAAGCAGTATCAAATCTCTATAAGCCTTTAAATTATGTAGGAACCGTCATATACAAAGACGATCCCATTAAAAAAAATAATGCCTTCATATGCTGTTATGCATGAGCACCTATATTGGCCATAATACAATGGCCATTCACAAACTGAAACCCTTGTTTTCATTACCACCTTGTGGCAGTGCAACTCTGCCATTGAACCTACCATCAGTCTAAAAGAGATGCCCAAAAAAATATTTGTAACAAGTTCTGCATCTCGCTACACACAATCCTCCAGGACACCAGGCCAGTTCTTGGAGGCATTCTGCAAAACTTCAGGGCACTCCACGGAAGATTCATCATAATCCACATCTTCCAGCTTCATATCTAGTGGAAAAACAGGAAAAACACATGAGCCTGCTCGCAAGGTAAAGCGAGAAAGGACAAAGGATGAGAAATATTATCATGGTATAGGAATACCATCGCAAGGGGAATCTCCCTTCTTACATAGATCTTCCGGTGATACTAACTTCAAATCATCTGTAATTTCATGGGGATCCTGTAAAAGTACATTTCAACCAGTAGGCCAAACTTCTTTATTACCATTTGCATATGTTTCATCAGCTAACTGACAATCTAGGAATGATAAAAACAGAACCTGTAAAATTCCTACCTTCTGAAAAGCACGAGGCAGAAAACATGGCATCTCTGTTCGGTAGCTTAGTGCTTGTGTTACTCGTCTATGGACCTCTGAATGAAGCAAAAGAAAACAAATATCACCTCAATCACGGCCCATATAATGGTCATGAAAGCACAATACCTTATAAGAATCACTAACTATTTATTATAACATTTAGGACCTCACAGAGTTGTAGGCAGAAGCTTATAGTTGTCTAGCGAAACAAGCGTGAAACACCAGAAAATGTTTGAATGGGTGAAAAGTATGAGATTTCACTAAGATTATAGTGCCTGGAAAACAGATTTTAAAAGGAGAAAAAGAAGTTTTGTGTAACTTTCAGAAAGAAATTTAAATCTCCGAAAAATTAATAGCTATTACAAGAATCAATCGTGGAAAAAAGACTCCAGAAATGGTTAAATGAGTGAGAAGTATGATATTTCATTAAAGATCACACTGCCTGGAAGAAAGATTTTAAAAGGAGAAAAATAAACTTTGTGTAAGTGTCGGAAATAAATTAAAATCTCTGAGAAAGAAACAGCTATTACAAGAAAGAAATTAACTGAAATTTTGCGGTTACCTTCCCACCTCAGTAAGGATTTTAACTTTGAGCCTTTTCACTGAAACTATAATACAATAAGCATTAATGTGTGGAATGGATGTGCAAGGTACAATAAACTTGAGAGAAAATCCATTTCCTGGTCTACAATGACACGTATAATAAACTTGAGAGAATTGACAGCAGTGGAAGCCTTCTTAAATTAAATTGTGACAGCAGCTGAAGCTTCATTGAATTCTTATCAGAATCTACTCGAGTTCCCTTGCTAGGATAATGGCCCTTGAGGAAATTACATATACAACAATTATCCTAGATCTGATCTAGTGGATCAAGCCATCCATCCTTGATTTGGTTGATCTAGATTACTCATACAAATATCCTTTGTTACTCTTTCCTCAAACCTGGCACACAATTAACAATCTCACCCACAACAAACTTGCAATTTTACTCAAATATCTCCATTGTTGCTCCATGCTCTTTCCTCAGATACGGCACAAGTATCTCACTCACAGCAAACCTGCAATATTACTCATTCAGATCTCTTGCTTACTTGAGAGAATATCTCTCTCAATGTCTCATTCTCATGTACATCTTTGTGCCCTGCTTAGCCCTCCACAAGCCCTCTCAGCCCCCAAAATATGCTCTCTTGCCAACAACCCTCCACAGACCCTCTAGTCCCCCACAAGATGCTCTCTTGCCAACAACACTCCACAAGCCCTCTCGGCCCTTAAACGTCTGAGACCTACTTGGCCTTCTCCTCCACAAGATTCTCCTCTTGCCAACAACACTCCACAAGCCCTCTCGGCCCTTAAACGTCTGAGACCTACTTGGCCTTCTCCTCCACAAGATTCTCCTCTTGCCGACCACCCTTTGTAGGCCCTCTTGGCCCTCAAGGGGTTTGAGACCTACTCGACCTTCTTCTAGTAGAGCTCAAAGCAACATCTCACTCCTCCTCCAAATTTGTAGGTTATGTCCCTGTTGGTGGTGTTGCTGGTCCATACTCAACCTTAGGAGCCTCTTGCTCCTGATCCTCTACCCCTGTTGGCTTGCTCAGCCCTCTCGACCTTGTCAACCTTTCACAAGCTCTCTTGACCCTCTTGCCAAACCACAAGAATGAATCACTCATCCTTGTACTTATACTTTTCCAATGGGTGCAATACCGTGGGTCATCAAAATACCATGGGTCTACAGGTGCAAAGCCCCATCACTTAGCCCATTTGCACCACAAATGAGAATACTCTCAATTCTACCCAAAACATCAACACCCTTCTTAGCGAGGAATGTATTCTCACAACACCACCTGGAAGTGGCTCTGCCTCCAAACCTGGAACACATTTCCATCCTTGATCCAGGTGGTTCTTCCAGAAGTACCTTCCTCATTAAGAGGGAGCGTTAGAGTTTGTAGCTCAGGCAAATACTTCTGCCATCTTGTACCATGACTTCTTGAACCTGAAGGATGTCTTTCTTTGAGGATTGACTCCCTCCTAAGCCTGCTCACTCCCTTTGAAGCTTGACTCTCTCTGATTCCAAATTGTAGACCTTCTTGGCCCTAAATTTCTGTGCTTGATCTTCACTCCAAGTTTCTCACCTAGATCTCCAATGGCTATCTCATCTCAGCCCTCTAACCATCTCAATCCTTCCTTCTCATCCCTTCTCCTATCACAAGAACACTTTGACCTACCGAGAAGTATTTGCCTAAGCTACAAACTCTAACACTCCCTCTTAGTGAGGAAGGTACTTCTTGAAGAACCACCTAAATCAAGGATGGAAATGTGTTCAAGCTTCGAAAGCAAAGCCACTTCCAGGTGGTCTTGTGAGAATACATCCCTCGCGAAGAGGGAGTGTTGATGTTTTGGGTAGCATTGAGAGTATTCTCATCTGTGGTGCAACTGGGCTAAGTGATGGGGCTTTGAAAACTAACACACCGGTCAGCCTAATCCTAGAGTGCACGGTATATTATGGAAACAACACAAAACCTCAATAGCATAACAATATCAGTCGGCATGTAATGGACACAAATTTTGTAGTATAAAACCCTCCCTTGGGCTATCTTCAAGAGTCAAGAGTTGCAACCCATCGTTTTCATTGTTTCCCACTCCCCTATACTCAGTCCTCATAGCAACGGCCCCCAATCTAAATGTTCTCCTTACAGTTATATCTCATTCAGTATGTATGGCTTCTGCCATTTATGCTTATTCTATCCACATTCGGATCCACCATCTGAATTCCCCATCAAGATCCCTCTAATCAGAATTTACAGAAATGAATGCAATACAAAGGAGATATGTTGATGCAAAGCACGAGCTTGCCTGATCGCAGAAACAACACAACCTAATAGCATAACAATATCAGTTTGCATGTACTGAACACAAATTTTATAGTATAAAACCCTCCTTGGGCTATCTTCAAGAATTAAGAGTGATGACCCATATTTTTCATTCTTTCTCACTCTTCTATGCTCAGTGCTCAGTAACAATGGTCCCCAGCCATCTACAATGTTCTCCTCACAGTCATATCTTATTCACTATGTATGGCTTCTGCCATTTACACATATTTTGTCTACATTCGGATCTACCAAATGAATTCCTCATCAGAATCTATAGAAATGGATGCAATACAAAGGAGCCATGTTGATGCAGAGCACCAGTTTGCCTAATCTCAGAGTGCACGGAAAATTATGGAAACAACACAAAACCTAATAGCATAACAATATTAGTGCGCATGTAATGTACACAAATTTTATAGTATAAAACTCTCCTTGGGCTCTCTTCAAGGATCAAGAGTTGCAACCCATCTTTTTCATTCTCTCCCAGTTTCCTATGCTCAATTCTCAGTAGCAATGGCCCCCAGCCATCTACAGTGTTCTCCCCACAGTTATATCTTATTCATTATGGATGACTTCTGTCGTTTACACTTATTCTGTTTACATTTGGATCTACCATCTGAATTCCTCATCACTTGCTGGCATGCAGGCAACCTCTTCTGATTTCAGATCTCTCTTTACGATCCCCTCAGGATTACCTTCCCTCCTCCTTTTAAGTTTGACAGTGATACTAAATTGCTGATAAATTGATAGACACAATATTCGTCTTTTTTTCTTCTTTCTATTCTACTTCAAGTTCAAACTCTGAACAGGGTCCTTTCCCAGTGAGCTTCTCATCGTTGCAACAGTCTCTGGATTGGAGTGCTTCATTGCCATGTTCCACTACACAAATTTACAACATCGTCCATCCTCACCTTCTTCACTGCACTCTGCTCACCATTCCTTCTTGTATATAACTGTTCACCTTACAGTCACAGAGACTTTGGCCTTTGTCTTCCATTCCAGGAGCCACTTGATTGCTGCAACCTCATCACTTTCATGGACATGTTCAGCTCCTTCTTGGGCACTATTCTTGTAGCCTTTCATGGCCATGTTGATATCGTTTATACTTTCTTCTACTTCTATACCTGCACAAAAATCAAACAACAATCATTATGAGAGAATCAAGACTTCCTTCGAACACCTCCTCTTCTATTCTTCTTGGCTTCCCACTGTAACATTCTCCTCTGGTTCCACTGATGAGCACTCAATCATGTGCCCTTCCTCCATGCAATCAACCATAACTTCTTCCTACTCATGCTTAACTTCCTCCACATCAATCTGGAGGCCTTATTTCACTGGTTTACTTCCAGCCCGCTAACTCTCATCATCTTTGTTTTTCACGTAGCTACTCTTCACCTTTAGTTCCTCTCTCGTTCACATTATGTTGTCTAAGGTCTTCTCAGCGACATCATTTCCACCTTCATGGATAAACAAAGATGATGGAATGCATCTCATGAAATGCGTATTCATCAGCAACGCTAACTTCTTTTCAAATGGGCAGAACAAGGCCCTTCCTAAATCTAACAACTTTTTTCATTCTCCTTTACCAAAATAACTAGAATGGATACTCTATAAAATTCAGCAGTATACTCTTCTACGGATTTATTCTTTAGTTTTAATCTCTCCAGCCTTCCATGCACATTTAAAAATTAAAAGATAATTTGAAGTCATAGACATGCCTCCCTATTCAACGACCATCTTGTCCCACTTATTTGACTGTGTCCTTCCCTCTTTTTGCCTGTTGCAGTACAGATCTTCCCACCCTCTTGATGCATGTCCTCTTAATTTTGTGCATGCAAACTTCACATGCTTGGAGTTCTCAACCTGATTGTGGTCAAAGCACTGATGCATATCACCAATCCAGTCCATCAATTTATTTGAATTCAAACTCCCAAAATATGTAAGTATTCAACGACCGCCTTTATGCCAAGCTAATCATAGTTTTGACATCCTCCCCTCTTCTAGCTCTTTGTCAAGGACGTCATTCACATTATGTTGTCTTCTCAGCGACATCATTTCCACCTTCATGGATAAACAAATATGATGGAATGCATCTCCATCATCCTAAACGTCTTTTCAAATAGGCAGAACAAGGCCCTTCCTAAATCTAGCAACCTTGTTTTCATTCTTCTTTACCAAAATAACTAGAATGGCTACTCTATAAAATTCAGCAGTATACTCTTCTACAGATTTATTCTTTAGTTTTAGTCTCTTCAGCCTTCCATGCACAATTAAAAATTAAAGGGTAATTTGAAGTCATAGACATGCCTCCCTATTTCACAACCATCTTGTCCCACTTATTTGACTGTGTCCTTCCCTTTTTATGCCTGTTGCAGTACAGGTCTTCCCACCCTCTTGATGCATGTCCTCTTAATTTTGTGCCTGAAAACTTCACATGCTTGGAATTCTCAACCTGATTGTTGTCAAAGCACTGACGCATATCACCAATCCAGTCCATCAATTTAATTGAATTCAAACTTCCAAAATACCTAGGTATCCAACGACCGCCTTTCTGCCAAGCTAATCATAGTTTTGACATCCTCCCCTCTTCTAGCTCTTCTTCAAGGACGTCATACTCCGACTCATCTTCACTCTTAGCATTCATATGTCTAGTCATTTACTGCATCAACAGCTTTCACTACATCATTCTCATCATCTTGATCTCTTCCGGTACCTCTTCTAACTCGTAAGTTTCCTTTCTGTGCTATATTCTTCTCACTTTCCTGCAACCTCCTTTACAGATCCAAACATCCATCCAATCACTGTGCTGGAGAACTCTCTTCCTCCAACAATTCTACCCAACACTTTCCTTGTTGGAGCTATCCTCGCGACAAGTTCAACCCTCTCTGATATCACTTGACGCAGAGCACCACCCTACCTAATCTCAAGAATCAAAATGCACAGCATAATGTAAACAACACAAAACCTAATAGCATAACAACGTTATGCAGCATTCCCATAACACCATTTACATAATGAACATAATTTTGAGTGAAAATGCCTCCTGGGGCATAAAAACTACTTCACAATCAATTTTTTTTATGCAGCATTCGCATAACACCATTTACATAATGAACATAATTTTTAGTGAAAATGCCTCCTGGGGCATAAAACTACTTCACAATCTTTTTTTTTTTTTAATCTTCAAGAATCAAGAGTACATTTATGGACACTCGCAACGAGCTCACAACCTTTCCTCTTCATTCATTCTCACTCTCCTATACTCTCAGTCCTCGTAGTCATTAACAATGGTGCATAACCATCTACAAAATTGTCCCCCCGTGGTCATCTCATTCACTATCCATGGGACTTACTCTCTCTGCACTCATATATACTCTCTGTACTCGTTGGTAATGCAGACACAACCTCTTCTGGTTTCATTTCTCTCTCTACAATCCGCTCAAAATCACCTCCCCTCCCGTTTAAGCTCCACTGCCCTTCCATATCCTCAGGCAACAATCCCGAACACCTATTTTTTCTGGCGATCATAGTTGACCATCTCAACTTCTTTCCGTGTTCACTTTGCTATATAGCTCCTCAAGATTGGATATCATTCAACTTGATGGTGATGCTCAGCTCCCCTTGGCTCATCTACAATAGGCGGTGTTATCTTCAAACAGGAAGTTCCAAAGTTTGGGGAATTTGCCTGGAGTCTTGGCACTACTACTGAAAAACAAGCGGGGGCATTTGCCAAGAGTGTACACATCAAAATCCCAAGATCAACTAGGCCATTGAAATATGTCGTCACTCCTTGACAGGAGAACCTTATCATGAGAAGAAATTTGAATCCATTGGCAGATACTAGGGAATATGCCAATGTATTGAACTCTTTCGAAAGGAATCTTGCATGGAAGCTAATAGGATCT
>APFE031282480.1:113286-140799 GCA_000404065.3 Pinus taeda | reverse complement strand
TTTAAAAACACGTTTCAAAATGGCACCTAAAAAAAACATCGTTCCAGTATACACACTTTTCGTTTTTAGCACTGTTTTTGATGTTTTTTTGGGGTTTTTGGGCGAGAGTTCCCGTTTTGAGTTTATAGTTCCCGTTTCAAAGTTTACATTGTTCAATCTTCATTTTCCAATCTATATATTGGAAATATGTAGCCTCCCCCTATATTTGACATCAATTATAACAATATTTTCATTAGAAGGAATTTATGCATCCTCTAAATCATAGCTTATTTCAAGTGTAATCTAATATTCCATACAAATATCCTTTAATGATATGTCATAAGTCTTTGCCAATGTGGACAAAGAATCCATTTAACATAGAGGATTTATTTGATTCCAATTCCATCTCTATTTTAGGTTATATAATTGGAAGGATAATTATCCCATTATCTTCCACTAATATGACATCAATGATGAATCAAATAATTATCTCATTAGCCAAAGTAGATGCCAAATTTGTTTTTTAGTACAAGAAATTGATGTGGTTGTGGAATGCATTCAAAATATTATCAAATTGAGTTATCATCTCTCTTATTTTGTGGTCCATATCTAAAGAATCATTTATAATTCAATGGGAATTAGATTTATTGTGTAAATATCGTATATTCATGTCCTTAGACATGAGTCATAAATGAAAATATTTTATACATATATGTTCATCTTGCTCTCTTTGGTTTTGAGAAGGATCCTAAGGAAAGGACATCCTTTATCACTTGGAGGTCCTTGGTTGTTTATATTTCCTCAATCTCACATTTAATGTTTCATATTTTTTTCTAAAGCTTCTTCTGTAGCACGGGCTATAGGTTCAAACTAAGTATCTCCCACATCCTCATGCTTTGATTTATTGATTTAATTTTTTTTATTAGAAATAAATACTCAAGAATCATCAATTCTCACTCACCATTCCCTCGATATAGTTTCCAAAAACTTTGGGTGGAGAATCTAAAGAAGTTTGAATTTGAAGGGAATGGATTCCAAATGTTTAGGTAAAGGTATTGATGAAGAGATGAGTTTTTTCCATAAATATGTTGTAAGGAAGATGTCGCATTAGGGCTATATAGTATCTAATATTAAGGAACATTGGATCAAGAAGTTGTATAGCCTTTTCATTATGTGACCTATATTGAGTCCTCTACTTATCTAGGTTTATTTTCCACACAGTTAGGAGGTTGATAATGTGGATGCTAACCATGAATTGGTGGTCTATTTTCCTCTTAATTACATCCCTATGGAGCATGCCTCCCTATATTTCTATTAGTTTCAAGACCATATTTGGATCTCCAATATGGTCTTTCCCTTCATTTGTAAGGTTACCCCTAAAATCCCTCAGAGACCTCTAACATTGCCTCTTTTCATATAAAATGTTAAGAGAATAGACAATAAATTTTCTTCAAATATTAACTTCATATTTTTCTTTAAATTGAGTGTAGGGATAATGTTATTTTTCCACTAAGTACAATTGATCAACCTTCAACATGATGTAGTTGAAGTATGTAACCATAGAGGCTTCTCCAACATTGTTCTATGAGTGAATATTTGTCTTCAATATTTTATTTTTTGTAGATTTGGTTTCAATACTCTCTAGTTTTATCTAATTAGTAATAATGATTTTGGCCCTCTTAGATTGTATTATCATTCCTATAGAATCTTTATTCTTGGTGAGGCCTAATATTTAGTAGTTCTAAGAGATGATATTCCTAATTCCATTTAGTGAATTTTCATGCCTTGATTAAACACATTATATAGTGTTCCTGAATGTGAATTATGATCCCTCTATTCTTATGTTTCTCTTGGATTTCCTTGACTAATATTTTCCTAAGCATTAACACCCCCGCATAGAGGATCTGATGTCCTCCTTCAATTTATAAGGTTGGACGACAAGGTTCTAAAAAAATGTCATTGAGAAAGGCAGAGTGAGGGGGTTGTCAAGGGCCAAGACAAATGATCTGAGAATGGAAGAAAGTGGTAGCAAAGTGGTAGAGATAATGAGGGAAGGGAGGATTTCATGCAGCACGTATCATATAAAGGATTTGAAGTATATGGATGTATAGTGAGGTGATGCACATATATTGATGGTTGTTGTCAGACAGAGTGATCCAGGTGGATATTGGTGGCCACCCTTCTATTCCATTTGGACACCCACCACTATTACTTCTAGTTTTTCATTTTTCTTAATTGTAGCAAAGTTTACTATATTTGAAAGTTTTTCAAGTCCTGAACTTGCAGAGTCATTTTGAGGCCCTAAACTACGTTTCTTTGGAAAATGGGCAAGCATGATCCATTAATTGATGTTTGTAGTTGAAAGTTGTATTCCTTGGATATGTATTTCTAACCAGGTATTGTGCGCGTCAAATGGAGATCATATGCCAAAGTTATGACCCTAGGAAGTTGATGTACCAATTTACCCAAATAGGGCCCATATTTTTGGCAGTTCATCTCTTAGGGTTAGGATTTTGGATGTCTAGGGCTTTCCATTGTTTCTCAATAATAAATAGGCCTTTCAGCCTCATTGTTACATGGTTGAGAGGAGTGTATAAACCACATCTCTTCTGAGAGATAAGCTACCATCGCCTGAGCTAGTTTATTCCATTATGTATGTAAGCATATTTCAGTTCTTTGATATTAATAAAATGAAGTGTTATTTCTGTTGCAGCTCTATATTTATGGTTATATTTTTATGTTTTATGCATTCACATTTAATTTCAAATCAGTGTTATCAGAGCAGTCTTCTATTTCTTTGTTTTTCTTTGCATGTCCCCAATGAGGTCAAGGTATAAGGAGTTAGGGCTAGAACTAGTTGAACCTCTGCAAGACCATCCTCGGAAACCCTAATGACTTCCCATCTTGGAAGAAAAAAAAGATGAGGGGGAAGGATATTCTTTCAAAATATTTCTCGAAGAAGCCCTCGAGTGACAGAGGAACATGATGATGGACAACTTTTCCCAGATCCTTTGAAGGCTACCCACATGCAACACATCTACTTCTAGTAGCCACACTATAAGCGTCACACCCTTTAAGATACAAGTTAACTTTGATATCCCAATAATTGAAGGTTAGATAGATGTGAATGGTATAGATAAATGGTTAAATATGCTAGAAGGATATTTTTTGATTCATGATTTTTCCAACTGAGAAAATATTACTTTTTCACTCCTCAAATTCCCTCGCCACATCAAGGACTGGTGGGAAACCTACTGTAAGAAGAGGGATGAGAGTGCACCCACACTATTTTCAGTCGCACCCAGATGGAATTCTTTCGACGATGCCATTAAGGAGAAGTATTACCCTATCGGGAGGTACAAGGATAAATACATAAAGTGCACCATGCTATGGTAGGGAAGGGACCAAAACGTGCTAGAGTTCACAAATATTTTTCATACCTTTCGCACAAAGTTGGGTATCAAGGATTATGAGAAACATTTGGTACTAAAGTATGTGGCTATCTACACAAGGACATCGAGGATGAGACGGAGTTCCTAGACATATCCTAGCTTGACACAACCTTTCGATACATTGTCATGATTGAGCAGAAATTTAAATAGAAGAAATGATACTTTGAATCTACAAATCCAAAGTAAGGGAAAGGCTCCCCCAAACCACTGACCAAAGGAAAAATCCAAAGTGGGGCAACCCATGATAACCTGACAAAGCTACAAGCAAGGAGCAACATGATGAAGGCAAAGGACACAAGAAAATGGTGTGAGTTCCATAAGATCCCTAATCACAACACAAATTAGTATGGGGCTAAGCAGTCAATAGTTGTGGAGCTGAATGCTTCTGGATCAAATTCATGTTTCGACTCTTAGTCATAACCCAACAATGGGAATGACAAAGGGAAGTGGATTATTGACATTGAGCCTAGTGCCATCGTTTCCACCACCAAGATCCAAAAGAATGAGCCTGAATACCTAGAGGAGGGGGAGCACCTCTTCCACTCATAGATGTGGGTTTAGGGCTCTCTGTTGCAGTTCATTATCAACAGAAAAAGCTAAAATAACCTCATTTCAGCAAAGATCATGAAGCGGATGGGCCTACTGACCATAACACACATGTACGCATACACCATTAGGTGGCTTCATCAAGGACAAGATCTCTGCATTAGCCAACAATGTCACCTTCCCTATAACATCAAGCCCTTAACATATGTGGTACTTTGTGATGTTGCTCCTCTTGAAGTTTGTGATGTATTATTAGGATAGCCATACCTATGGAAGCGATATTTTATTTATGAGTCTAGGCCTTGCACTGTTATTATTACTTTGGGAAATAAGTTTTATAGGATACCAGAGGTAGCACTACCTACCACCATCTCTTTGCTGACTGCGAAGCAATGTAGTAAGATCATTTCACAGACTAGGAAATTTGTTTTCCTTATGATTTGCCCTAAGGGAAAGAATAATATTATGGCCATGGCCTCTAGAGAGGGCTCTTCTGCATGACAAAAACAGATGTATAAGGTCATGGAGGAGTATAGCGACATTTTCACCTCACCCACAGGGGTACCTCTACATTGTCAGGTCAAGCACTCCATTGATCTGACCACAGGCACGACGCTACTTGATCGACAAATCTATCAATGGACTGTTCTGGAGAAAGATGAAATCAAGAGGTAGATTGAGGATTTGTTACAAAAAGGGCACATCAGGCTAATTTCATGACAATGTGGGAGCTCGATTATGTTGGTACAAAATAAGGACAAGACTTGGAGACTTTGTATTGTCTATCGGGCATTGAACAAGATCACTATCCAGAATAGGAATCCAATCCCATCGATTAATGACCTTATAGACTAGCTCAAGGGGGCCAAATATTTCAAAATGATTGACTTCAAGTCTGGTTATTAGCAGGTACCAATCAAATGTTCGGATGTGCGGAAGACTTCCTTCAAATACACGAAGTTCTTTTTCAAATGGTTGGTCATGCCTTTTGGGTTGACAAATCCCCCCACAACCTTCATGAGGTTGATGGATAACATGTTGAGACCATTCACCAACTCATTCGTGGTGGTGTATTTGGGTGACATCCTGATATGTAGCTAGAGTTGGGAGGAGAACCTCCACCATATTTGACAGGTCCTCCAAACCCTGCAACAACACAAGTTGTGTGCCAATTTGGAGAAATGAACTTTTGGTATGACCTAGGTTCAATATCTAGGGTATATCATTGATGAGCAGGGTGTGCATGTGAACCCACCCAAGATACAAGTAATTTGGGATTGGCCAGCCATAACTACTTTAACGGAGCTATGCAACTTTCTCAATCTTACTAATTTCTACCACAAGTTCATGTTACGGTTCTCTCATATCACTTGGCCTTTAAGTCAAGTCAACAACAACGAAGCAAAAGAAAATTTATTTTCGTATGAATCCCAACAGAAGGCGTTTTCCGAGTTGAAGCATCACCTCTTCTCTGCATGAGTTCTCACATTTCCAGACCTGTAGCAACCATTCGAGATTGAGATAGATGCCTCCGACTATGTTATTGGTGCAGTTCTTACTCAACAGGGGCATCCAGTGGCATGTTAGAGTGAGACAGTTTCAGACAGAGTCCAAAAGTACCCCACATATGACAAAGAGATGTATTCCATTATGTAGGCCTACTGAAAATGGAAGCATTACATTTTAGGCAAGGAAATGATCATCCACGCAGACCATCAACCCCTGTAGTTCATACAAACACAAGGGATGTTGTCGAACGATCGCTATCAGAAATGGTCCACATACCTGCAACATTTCCATTGAAACATTAAGTACAAGAAGGGTAGCACCAATAATGTTGCAAACTGCCTTAGCCAACAATCAGTCATGGCGCTGATCATTATACTCGAATCTTGTGGGAACAAGACTTCGGGGAGGCCGCATATTTACAAGAGCAATCCAAAATTTGACAACACATACCAGAAAGTCGTGGAAGGTATGAAAGTTCCATAGTTTCACCTTTGGGGTGCACTATTATGCCACCTGGGACACATATGTGTTCCGTCAAGAAAGCCTGCCAACATGATTTGGGAGGCACACTATGGTTGGGTTGCTAGACATTTCAGAGTAGAGAAAATAGTGGTAGTGCAGTAGAAGTATTTTTATTAGCCAAACCTTCGACAAGATGTCGAGAAGCATAATATATCATTTACTTCCTGCACCATTTCCAAACTAGCAATCAAGAATCAAGGCCTACATAATCCTCTTCCTACTCCTAGTAGAGCATGGGAATCCAACTCCATGGATTAGACGTTGAGGCTTCCTACTAATAAGCATGGAAATGACTAAGTTTTCATCATCATCGACATATTCTCTAAGATGGCCATTCTGGCGGCCTACAAGAAGAGTATCACAAAAGAAGCCACTACTAAGCCTTTTCTTTGAATGAGTGTTTATACACTTTGGGATCCCATATTCCATTATCTCAGATTGAGACAACAAGTTCCTAAGTACATTTTGGTCAAGTCTTTGGTTGATGCTTGATATGAAGCTCACTAAGTCCATGGATTTCCAACTCCAAACTGATTTCCAAACAAAGGTCGTCAACAAGATGATCGTGCACATTTTGTACATGTACAATTCAAAGAATCCATGCACATGGGATGAAAGCCTCCCTTATATCTAGCACAATTACAACACTCTCCATAGCTCAACTGGCCACAACCCCTTCCAAGTGGGGTTGGGTTTGCAACCACTATGTCCCATTGATGTTGTCATACCATTTGCAATTACTCGGGTAGATTCGGGTCATGTCTAGTCTGAAGCCGACAGGGCTAACATATTCATTGAGTGCATTCAACACATCCTCCAGTAGCTCAATGACATATTGGATAGAGCTAATGCTAAGTACGAGGAGCATCATGATCAACATCACATGCCTCACAAGTTTGAGGTGGATGGAACATTTTGATTAAATTTGTAGAAGGAGTGCCTCATTGGGCCCCACCACAAGCTTCGCCCACTCTAATATGGGCCTTACACCATCACTAAGGTTATAGGGTACAATTCTTTTGAGCTCAGTGTTCCACCATTCCTTGGCCTACACCTCCTGTTCAATGTGGACTTCCTTCGACCATACTTTCCATCATTATTGGACACATCAAACATTACAGAACAATTCACACTAATAGAGTTAAACCTAGACTGCATGGAACAGACCACAACTAATCAGATCATGGACACACAAATCAAGAACACTCACCAACAGAATATCCAACTATATTAGGTTGTCAAATCTGGCCAACTCCTCCACCAAGGCAAGTGGCTCACCAAGGACTAAGTTTAGTAGATGTTTCCCCATCTCATGGAGGCACTTAATGCAATGGGGACCATTGCTTCCTAAGGAGGAAGGACTGATTTAGGTGGATATTGGTGGCCACACGCCTATTCCACTTGGACCCCCACTATTATTTCTTCTAGTTTTTCAGTTTTCCTTAATTATAGCACAATTAACTATTTTTGGCAGTTTTTTGGGTCCTGAACTTCCAAAACCATTTTGAGGCCCTAAATGACCTTTTTTTTTGGAAAAAAGACAAACATATGTCTTTGGCTATGATTGCAGTCGAAAGTTGTATTCCTCAGATATATCTTTCTAATGAGGTATTATGCACGTCAAACGAAGATCGTATGCCAAAGTTACAACCCCAGGAAATTGAAGTACCAATTTACCCAAACGGGGCCACAAATTTGGCGCTTCAGCTCCTAGGTTTAGGTTTTTGGATGTTTATGGTTTTCCATTGTTTCTCAATAATAAATAGGACTTTAAGCCTCATTGTAACATAGTTCAGAGGCATGTAGCTACCACATCTCTTCTCAGAGATAAACTATTATCGTCTGAGCTATTTTATTCCATTCTGTATGTAAGCATATTTTAGTTCCTTGATATTAATGAAATGAAGTGTTATTTGATATTGATGAAATGAAGTGTTATTTGTGCTGCAACTCTGTATTTATGGTTATATATGTATTTTGTTGCGTTCATGTTTAAGTTCAGATCAGAGTGATCCCTAGGAAAGGGATATGAGAAGGGGATTAGGTAAATAAGGAGGTAACATAACCTATGCCTCTATGAGAACAACTATTAGGGACTCCAGATCTACAAGCAATGACTTTGGGATATCAAATTGATAAAAGGTATACAATTTTTCACTTTAACTCTTGGGGGAATTTTGAGAGGCTTCTTCTTCCTTCTTCAACTTCAATCCTAAAGGATAGTTAAGAGAAATTTTTTTATGAAACATTCTAGGGAGATAAAGATCCCATACTTGTGTTAGGACTTAAATTTTAAAGGAAATATTTAATCATGAAGAACTTGAAGTGCATCTCCTAGCTAGCTTCACTCTAACTTCTTTTGACAGTTCGTTCACTAGATTAAAATCTATGCAAATCTAGGAAAATGCATGTAGCCTTAGCTTGGGATAGCTCTGTGAGCATACATCATCCAAAAAAATTCCATGTTTGTTAGCAATTTATCATCTTGAAAGATTAGAGGGTGGGGAAGATGCACCTAGTTTTAAACAATTGATCGAGCACCCACTTCTACATCAAAATGTAGGAATTAACTATTTAGATACATCATTTTAGCTCCATGATGTAGGGAAAGCTAGAAAATATTAGATATAGTCTTCCTTTAGCTTAAATTGAGAATCATAATATAGCCTTCCATGAAATTTATTTGAATTCATCATCTTCAAAGGACTTATCAATGGTTAACTAACTAGATCTCTAGTGTCTTTGAGAATGATCATACCCATCTTCCCAACTAGAGTTTTTCCATGATAACAAATGTGGTTTCTTCTTAATAGTGCTTACATGAATGTGAAGATGGAAATTTATTCAAACATTATAACAAACTTTAATAAGTTCTAAAGATATAGATGCTTATTGTTTTTCCTTTAAAGTATGCAAAGTACTTTATGGCCACTCTCTTTAGAAGAGAGCACACTATATAAGAGTCCCCATATTCATTCGATACAATGCTCTATTAAAGGATCTAATGTTTCCCTTTTAATTTTTGTTTGCTACTCAATCATGTGTTGAGACATGGCAATTTTATTAAAAAGTAAGCAAAAAAAATGGTAAAGCTTTGCACTTCCATGATGAAAAATTAAGATACATTTGCTCCATTTAATTTATATTTCTATATAAAAAAACTATCAACTAATTTAACAACATCATTTAGATTGCAAAATGTATAAATTATCATCGCATTAAGAAACCAAAAAAAAATTATATAAACCAAATTTAGATGAAAATGTTAAAATTATGATACAAAATAGAAATTGTGACATTTTAACCAGAATCACATATTTTTAATAATTAAAGTCACTTATAGTGTAAAAATTATAACTTGACCACTTATTTGCAGGGGAACGAACAATTAAACGAGAAAAAAAAATCATTATTAAATTTATTTTATATAATTTTTTCAAGAAATTTAAAGATAGATAAAAAAATTCCCACCACGCACTTAAAAGTCGTAGGGCAGTATGTCTGATGATTGGTAAGAATCGCACGGTTCTTCAAATTATTACGAAGAACTAACAAAGAACTAAACCTCTATGGAGCTTATACAGAAAAACGTGTTTGAAGTGCCAATAATAGAGTGTAATATGCACGGAAAAGTACTCTTATAATTTGCGTGTAAAAATATATCTCATTGATGAATGTGATACAACTCAGAAACTACTTAACTTCAACCACGCAGAAAAATAATTAGAACATATAGATATATATGTAGGGGATATGATTATAATAATTTGTTGAGCCGGGTCGGGGGCTAATGTTGTCCCTTAAAGAAGATCGACGCGTATCTGTACGTCCCCTAACTTCCAGGCAAAACGAAGATTCATCTTTATTCTGTATTTCGATAAGTCTATGTTGCCCTTGGTTTGGTTACTTCCCTACTCCCAAAATGGAAAACTAAAAGTATATTATGATTCGATGTTCGTCTCAATTATTTGCATATACATAATAGTATTCATCATGATCGCACCAGTTTCACTTGTGGGCCGTACTTTTCTACAGTTAAATGGATCAGGATCTTCTCATATGGTCTTTGGGAGGCTTTGGTTTCGTCTGGTGGAAGAGATCTTTGAGTCTGACAACAGATCCCGACTCATTTCTTTATGTGTTAATGTGATCCTCGGTTGTTTATCAGGATTCGATTCAGGATTTTGTACTAATCTGGAAAGCCGGAAGTGATCGAATACTAATCTGGTTGCAGACGATCGCGGACCCACTCGCTCGTCTGGAACTTGTTGGCAAAGCTTTCATAATTTTGAAATTAGGTCGTTTAAGGCATACTTGACGTCAAATATGAGCATCCCTTCATCGTTGCCTTCACCTGTTTTCTCTTATAGCGATATGGCAAACACGTTCGATATCGAAAGCGTATTGGGTACTTCCAATCCATTTCTACCAACGCAAGACCGATTTCTATTGAGTTATAATCCTGATGACAATATCAAGAAATTTAGTCTGTTCGATAGCTATGGCTCTGAAAACTCAGCCCACCTTTCGAATCCCCAAATGCAAACATTCTGCAATTCCAGTCCTCCAACTGATGGTCAGTTTCTGAATAGATTACCAGGTTCCGTCACGGCAGACAAAAGGAATCACAAAATTATTGAAGACAGCGGCGTAAAGAAATGACAGTGCTTTTTCAACAGCTAAAGTCATTGCTCCCAGAAGAAAATCTCCGGGTATGTATTTTTGTGCTCAATATCTAGGGTTTTGTGAGATCAACTATATTCTCTAGGGTTTCATTCAATGGAAATTGGGTGTTCTGTTGCACAGGGAAAACGAACAGTGTCAGAACAATTACATGAAGCTGTCAATTACGTCTCCCATCTACAGCGAAAAGTCGAGGAACTTTCTGCCCAAAGAGACAAAATGAAGGTCAACTCTGATCAAAATGCGAAAGCTTCATTCCGGAAATTTTGCAATCAAACACCACAGTTCGTAGGATCGGATGGGGAATGCCCTGCAGTGAAAATAAACTCTGTGGGTTCCGGTGTTCAGATCTGGACATACGCTTTGGAACATGAGATCGCGTACTCTGATATTCTATTGGCATTGGAGCAAGGTGGGCTTGAAGTTGTGAATGCTGCTTCATCTGCTATTAACAACAAAGTTTATCATACAATACATGCCAAGGTAGTCTCTTATACTCCTTGTCGGTTGTAATATTATTCTTCTTCCATAAGTAAGAATAGCTTAACTCAAAAATAACCACATGCAATCCTTTCCCACTGCTAAAAATCCTAGGGTTACAAGCATTCATGTTTCTACGCAAACCTTTTGGATTGTTAAAACCGAATGTCAGAAGAGTTATGTTTATCTTTCTTATATAAAGGCTTAACACATACTACATTGCGTTCTCTTTTGCAAACACTAAAAGCACTTGGCTTCACTGCCTGCGGTAAGCGCATCTGTTTATATGTTCTTTTGACGATGCAGTTACTTGATCTCAATAATTTTAACATCAATACCCTCTATCAGAAGCTTTGGCATTTGGTAAGCAAGGTGCACATCAAGGATCAGGATCTAAGGACCACTGTAGATCGAGGATAATGTTTTCTAGTACACATATAAATGTTTTTAAATGTCTGTCAGGCTTATATTATGCATCCATCTTAAACTGTGTGAAAGATTTGGCAGAAATGCATGGTTGCTAAACCGAATAGCAGATTTTTTACAAATGCTTAGTTGATAAGGTCAATAACAGATTGGTTGGAACTGCATATCGAGCGATAGAGTGGCTGAAGGTTCCAAACATACAGAATAAATTTGCTAACCTGAATATTTAATAAACATGAATATTTTTGGTGGAATTTTACAGTGGAGTGCGATGGTGTTTGGTGTTTGAATTTTAATAGAAAAGAGTATTTTTATACACAGGATCAAAACAATTAACATTCTGAAGTACAAACTTTACTTAGATGCTTGGTGCATTTTGAAGAACCTAAGAAGCTCCTGGTTATGTTAGATGGAACCAAATGTATTCTTAACTATGTAAATAAACCATCAAAAAGGTTTTATATGACGATAATATCTCTTCAGAATTGCTATGCTAACCAAGTATGGCCCATTTCATTATAGTTCCTACTGCCGTATAAGAAGGTGCCAGGATATACTACCATTTGGTAAGCCAGATTTAACCACGAACTTGAAGTCAATAGAGTACAATCATATTGAAAACTTTGATGCCTTATTCACATATCTTATAAGATGATGCCAGATTATCATTTATTCTTATGAAACTCAAGGGAAACCAATATTTACACTGCTATTGAGGCCATTAATGCCTTTATATTTACTTAAATTTAATGAGGTGAGTATATCTAACAAGGTGAACCTATATAGTCTCACTCGTTAATGTGTGAATAACACAGCAAATATTGGTTATCTGATCCATTAATGAGTCAATAATACTGTAAGTTGTCCGCGTACATGATTATGTACTTGTACTTGTTGTTCGTTTGAACCATGCTACCCTCTCTTCCTTTCCTCAGACGCGTTTCTGTTTCTTCGGGTGTCCGTATAACGTTCAGTGGAGATGGTTTCTAGCTGGATGGGCGGGAAATCTAATTTGAATGATGGGGGCTTCATACCGATTCACATATGAAAGAGGTTAGTTCTTTCATAAATATTTTCTGCGTTGACATAAGAAGGAAGTATTTATTTTTTAAATGTACTTGAGCATTAAAAAAATGGCTTTGAAAATTAACCTAGGGAAACTAGATGCACCAGTTTTTGTTGGCAACATTTATGAGTACTAATCTGTTTTCACATAACTCTATAGCCAATTATGATTCCTCAATCAACTTTTTCTTAGAAAAGAAAAACCAACATTTTTCATTAGAATGAAATTTGTCTACATAAAATGTGAGAGAAATGAGATAGCAAGGCAGGCACGTTTACCAAAAGACTTATACGGAGCACTACATATAGGCTAACAAAGTCAGAGGCATTACAATTTCGGTCAACAGATGTTAGCGTCAATATGAAAGAAAAAAAGGGCACAAGGCCTCCAAACAAAATGCTATGACTAGCTTGGACGTGCCTGGATATGCTCTGACACGCCTGATCACAAGCATACACTTAAAATAGTCACAATAGACAGGAGGAATGCTTGGCTTGGTCATGCTTGGAGATGCTCCAAAAGGCCTCTTATGCGCAAAAACGTCCACAAGGGTTGAAACACCCAGAAAAACAAGCCCAAAAATGGGTAGCATGAAAACGAGCTCATAAGCTCTAAGAATAGGGCATGTACGAAGTACCCCGAGGGCAGCACCGGAAACCCCAACAAATGGGAAGCTCATCAATATAGACTACGTCTGGGTGCAAGGCCAACCAACTAGACCCCAAGACGGTCGTTGATATTCCAGCTTGAAACCTTGTGAAGTGTTGTGGAGCGGCAGCCACAAAACCTCAAAGAGAAAAGGTAGTAGCACCCGGAGCAGAAAACGGTGAACACCGATGCCCACGCTAAGAAAGGTAGAAGCCACAGACTGGAAAAGTAACCTAACAGAACTGCAAAATCCTGCACCCGCTACTTGGGCAGCGACTGGAAGACAACAGACGTTAAGAATATGCCACAAATACCAACATGAAACGGTAGCAACTGCAAGTACCGACAAACAGAGTTGCAGCGCATGGATAGACAATGATGATGAGAAGTAACAATGACATCTATGTCCCAAGCTAATATGACGGAAGCCTGAGGCATACCCTGAAAACACTGCACATAAGAGCACTTGCAAAAAAAATCCACGACACCCTCCAAGGACTAGGGAGAGTCCACCGATTTCATGAATGAGGAGGTATGAAACCAAGGAGCAATAGCTCCTACGGTTCGAGCCGCCTCATTGTTGGAAATTTCTGTTAATTTCAAACATAAAAGAAATTTCACATAGAACAACGCTCTGATTTTAATTCAGGATCTTAATCCTAACAACAAAAAAAACTGTTACAAAATAGTCTTCCTCTACTCAGAGGGATTACAACAGGAACGCTTCAGTTCCAGAAACTAATTTCACTATCTCAGAAAAAATTAGAGTTTCAGCACTGATGTGCGTTGCAGAAAAAAAATTTCTCCTTTTTTTTAATTCTGCTCATCTCTCTGCTCTCTGTGTTTATCTGCCATTGCATTTTCATATATATATATATATAATGAACAACACAACAAATATCTTTCATACGTGTTGCTTGTGCCCATACTTCCGTAAAATAGAAAACAATAAAATTAAAAATTTCACCTACATTTATCAACCGCCTTAAATATCATTAATTACACGGCTGAAAATATCCTATCTGAATTTAATGCGTGGCCCATCACAACATCGCACCATCGCATCGGAGAAAGAGAAAAAAAAAAGATGTGCCGCCGCTGCCATAACTGTTTGAAACATGCGATTTGCGATATGCGATCAAATCGCAATCGCAGACAATAGAAAGGACGCAATGAAGGTTAACAAGAAAATGTGCGATATGCGATTTGCGACTTGATCGCATCGCAGGGAGCTCAAATAGATGTTTTCTGGAAACAATATGTTGCGGTCGCTGTCGCTCCACGGCAGTTTAAATTATCATTCCAACACTCCCCTTTAATTTCAACTGCTGGGTTTTTCTGCATACCCAGGCATTTCCTGAAATGATCAAAACTTTTCTTTTCCATTGGTTTTGTCAAGATGTCAGCTAGCTGATCCTCTATTCTGCAGTGTTGCAAAACAATCTCACCATTGTTAACCAATTCACGTATGAAGTGAAATTTGGTATTTATGTGCTTTGTTCTTTTATGAAAAACAGAGTTTTTAGACAATGCTATTGCTGAGCTATTGTCACAGTAAATGGTTGTGCCTTTTTCTTGTTCATGACACAAATCTCTGAGAACCTTTTTGAGCCACACTGCTTGGCATGCTGCCGCTGTTGCTGCCACATACTCTGCCTCTGCTATTGACAAAGACACAACTGGTTGCTTCTTGGAAGCCCATGAGATGGCTCCCGATCCCATATGAAACACATATCCTGATGTGATTTTCCTATCATCAACACTTCTAGCCCAATCACTGTGAGTGTATCCTGTCAACATGAAACTTTCAGAAGTGGAGTATAAAATACCAAACCCCTTCGTTCCATTCACATACCTTAGAATCCTCTTGGCTGCCTGCCAATGAGTCTCTTTCGGTCTTTCCATAAATCTGGAGATTAAACTCATAGCGTGCATAATGTCTGGCCTAGTTGCAGTCAAGTACATAAGGCTGCCAACTATGCTCTTATACAATTTTGGATCAAAATCTTGCCGCTGTCTTCTTTGGTCAATTTCAACCCCACTACAGTTGGAGTCACAGCTGCCTTGTTGTTCTGCATGTTAAATCTTTTCAATACGGCTTCTACATATTTATCTTGAAAAATGAAAATACCATTTTCACTTTGGTCTACTCCAATTCCAAGAAAATATCTTAAGAAGCCCAAATCAGTCATTTCAAATTCACTTTTCATGACTGCTTTAAAATCAACAATGAAAGAAGTATCATTGCTAGTAAAAATCAAATCATTTACATATAAAACAACAATAAGGATCTTACCGTCATTCTCCTTTATGTAGAGTGTGGGTTCACCATCACACTTATCAAATCCATTCTCAATCAGATAAGCATCTATTCTACTGTACCATGCTCTTGGAGCTTGTTTCAGCCCATAAAGAGCCTTCTTCAATTTGCAGAGTTTATGCTCTTGGCCTTTAACTTCATAGCCTGGAGGTTGATCAACATAAACCTCTTCTTTTAACACTCCATTCGGGAATGCAGATTTAACATCCATCTGATAAATCTTCCATTTGTGTTGTGCTGCAATAGACAACACTGTCCTTATTGCTTCCATCCTTGCTACTGGTGCAAAGGTTTCATCATAGTCTTTGCCTTGTTGCTGCTTGTAGCCCTTCACAACAAGTCTTGCTTTGTGCCTGTCAATCTTGCATTCAGCATTGTTTTTGGTCTTATAGACCCACTTAACTCCAATGGCATCTTTGCCTTCAGGGAGGTCCACTAACTCCCATGTTTTACTCCTTTTAATTGCACCAATTTCTTCATTCATTGCTTCAATCCATTTATCTTCATTTATAGCATCTTCAAAAATGAATTGGGTCATCAACATGACAATACAAAGCGAATAATGAATTCAGACCGGTATTGTTACTTACCTCTCCTTGTTCATAAATCTCATTCAGATTTCTGAATCTTGGTCTTCTTGGTGTGCTTGAAGTTCCATCCGAACTTGAGGGTATTTCTGATCCCTGTGGTGTGCTTGAAGAAGCACTTCCTTGACTTCTTAAGGTTGTTCGAATTCCAGCTTGTGGTGTGGTTTGTTGTACTTGCTGTGGTGGAAGAGGAGCCACCAAGGAAGGATTATTTGCTGCTGTCCCTTCCTCTTCTTCTTTGTTAGACACCGTTGTCTTCACATTCACTGTCTTCTCTAAGCTTCCATCCCAAGCTTCATCTTCAATGAACTGCACATCTCTGCTTGCTATCAATTTCTTAGTGGATGGATTATAGAGTTTGTATGCTTTTGACTCATCACAATAGCCAATAAATACACACTTCTCCCCCTTACTATCAAGCTTTTTCCTTAGCTGATCTGATACATGTGCATAAGCTACACAGCCGAATACTCTCATGTGAGTGACAGTTTGCTTTTGACCACTCCATGCTTCTTCTGGTATTTTGTTCATGACAGCTTTAGTTGGGCATCTATTCAAGATGTAAACTACGCAAGTGACAACTTCTGCCCAATACTCATGTGGCAAGTGTTTTGCCTTTAGCATACTTCTGACCATGTCAAGAATGGTCCTATTCTTTCTTTCGACAACACCATTTTGCTGAGGTGTATACCTTGCAGTAAACTGCTTTTGTATGCCATTCTCTCTACAAAAACGAAGAAAGTCTTGGGAGATGTATTCTCCTCCTCTATCTGTTCTGAGCACTTTGATATAATGCCCACACTGCTTCTCAACAAGAGTTTTGAAGTGGCATAATTTCTCAAACACTTCACTCTTCTGTTTCAGCATATACACCCATGTCTTTCTGGTGTAATCATCAATGAAAGTTAAGACATATCTATTTCCGGAAAATGATGGTATTTGCATAGGTCCACACACATCAGAGTGAACAATTTCCAAGGGTGCTTTTGCCCTTATACTCTTTCCTGCTGGAAAGCTTTCTTTTTGTTGCTTGCCCAAGATGCAGCCTTCACAAAGGCTGTCCGGTTTCTCAATCAACGACAATCCTTTTACCATTCCCTTTCTGTGCAACAGATTCAAGCCTCCGAAATTGAGATGTCCAAATCTCAAGTGCCACAACAAATTCACATCTTTCACTTGTTCTTGAAAGACTTCTTGTGTTACAGCCGCAATAGTTCTTCCTTCCTTCAAATCTGCCCTGAGTTTGAGAGGAAACATTCTATTGCTGGTCATCTGCACCTGTGCAATGATCTTCTTACTTGGAGGTATATCTCTAATTGTACACATATCATCTTTGAAGAACACGTTGTAACCTTTGTCAATGAGCTGCCCGATGCTCAAAAGATTACATTTCAGACCAGGTACATAGTATACCTCTGGCACAATCATCTGTTCTCCATTTCTTGCTCGGATACTAACTCTGCCCTTACCCTTGACAGATATCTTACTATCAGTTCCTATTGTTACCTCAGATTTCACATTTTCATCCAGATTGGAAAACATTGCAATATTTCCAGTCATGTGATTACTACAACCTGAGTTTAAGAACCAAAAATCCTCTTGTTTGTCTTGTGCAATGTTACATGTTAACAGCACATTCTTTGGATTCTTATCTTCTTCATCTGCAAAATTAGCATTTTGCCTACTATTCATGTCATTTTGCTTTTTCCTACATTCATTGGCATAATGCCTATATTTCTTACAATAATGACATTGGACTTGGGATTTGTCATACCTTTGTCCATGAGCTTGCTGTTTGCTTGAACCTTCATCTTGGTTCTGATTGCACCTCTTTCCGCTTGTGCTTGCAGGATAATATCTGCCTCTCTTTTGACTTCTTCCACGACCTCTGTTATTTGCTCTGCCTCGACCTTTTCTTTGGCTGAAAGACATCTGAGTCTTGAATGCTTGCTCAAAAGAGGAATCTGTTCCTCTATTCAGTCTGTGTTCATGAGACATAAGAGAAGCACTCAATTCATCTACCGTGAACTGTGAAAGATCTTTTGTTTATTCTATTGCTACCACAATAGATTCAAACCTTGAGGGTAAACTTCTCAAGATTTTCTCTACAATCCTTCTTTCTTCAAGAATCTCACCATGAGATCTTATCTGGGTTATCAACCCAATAACCTGAGTGAAGAATGAATCTATTGTATCAGATTCCTTCATGCTGAGTGTTTCAAAGTTTCTTCTCAACATCTGCAACTTTGCAGTCTTCACCTTCTCCATGCCTTGATAGGCAGTTTTGAGAATATCCCATGCCTCCTTAGATTTTGTTGCTGCTGCAATCCGTGGAAAAACACTTCCATGTACTGATTGAAAGAGAAAAAAGAGGGCTTTGGCATCCTTCTTCCTGTCGCTCTTCAACTGGTCTCTTTCTGCTGCTATCAAAGCAGCCAATGCTGTTGCATCTGTAGGTTGAGCATAGCCAGTTTCAACCAGCTCCCATATTCCTTGAGAAGCAAACAATGCTTTCATTGTTATGGACCAATAACTGTGATTTTTCCCATTAAACAGTGGTAGTTGGGAATTTGTCAAACCTGTTCCAGCATCTGCCATCTTAACTCTGTATAGGTAAAGAAGAGATACTATCTGTATAATTAAAAACAAGCAAAAACTTTCTTTGCTGGAAAAGAAAAAAATGATCAATAAGCTTCTTACAGCTCCTACAGTGAAAAACAAACTTTGTTTTTGACTCACTGAGTGCCTAGAGTAGCTTTGATACCAGGTTGGAAATTTCTGTTAATTTCAAACACAAAAGAAATTTCATAGAGAACAACGCTCTGATTTTAATTCAGGATCTTAATCATAACAACGAAAAAAAGCTCTCCTTTTTTTTTTTTTAAATTCTGCTCATCTCTCTGCTCTCTGTGTTTATCTGCCATTGCATTTTCATATATATATATATAATGAACAACACAACAAATATCTTTCATACGTGTTTCTTGTGCCCATACTTCCGTAAAATACAAAACAATAAAATTAAAAATTTCACCTACATTTACCAACCACCTTAAATATCATTAATTACACAGCTGAAAATATCCTATCTGAATTTAATGCGTGGCCCATCACAACATTGCACCATCGCATCGGAGAAAGACAAAAAAAAAAAGATGTGTCGCCGCTGCCATAACTGTTTGAAACATGCGATTTGCGATATGCGATCAGATCGCATCGCGAAATCGCAATCGCAGACAATAGAAAGGACGCAATGAAGGTTAGCAAGAAAATGTGTGATATGCGATCTGCAACTTGATCGCATCGCAAGGAGCTCAAATAGATGTTTTCTGGAAACAGTATGTTGCAGTCACTGTCGCTCCACGGCAGTTTAAATTATCATTCCAACACCCACACCCCTGCTAGGGTTTCAACTCCACTAATCCTCAATAAATTCTATGCTAAAAGAAATTAGCTTATAAAACTGACAAAAATGGATAATGTTAACTATTAGATTTGATTTTCCTCAAAATGCTAGGAACATTTATCGCAATGAAATGCTAAAATACGATGGAGTTAACATATAAATTTATTGAGAAAGTGAATACATTGAATCTTCAAATCTTTATGAAAGAGTTTGAAGATGAAAGACCAACCGAATATTTACTAGTTTATGTAGAGAGGGATTGGAGTTGTGAATCACTACATGATATGGTAAAATAGATTGGAGTTAGCATATAAAAGTAATGAGAAAGTGAATATATTGAATTCTCAAATCTTTATGAGAGAATTTGAAGACGAATAAGGTAGAGAATATTTACTAGTGTTAATTTAGTAGCTCAATAATAAATTTCAACTATGGGACGATATTCCTCTTTTCAAGAGGACCAATTTTGACTATTAAAGTGGTCATTTTGGATAAGGGAAAGTGTATTTTTCAATTAAGTCCCACATGTGCACATTTGATCAGGTCGACCTTAAAGCAAATTAGACCCCGTTTGGAAGGCTATAAATATAACTCACCTCAACCTCATATGGACATCATCATTATGACCATTCTTCTTATTTCTATGGTTTGGCTTGCATAGGTCTTAGATAGTGCATGGAACATTCACTCGCACAAGCCTGAAATTGCAGGGTCCGAAGGTCACACGTGTCTAGGGTTTTTGGTTTCCAACCGCAATCATGACATAGGTAGATTTCAGCCATAACCATAGATTAGTATCCTCATGCGTGTGGTTGGACGGTTTCAGCGACACACACATCACTCTTTGGGTGCGGTTGGGACCTAGGGTTTGGTTTTACACATCCGCAGATTTTGCTTGTTGACTGCAGGGTTCAATAATTGATCGTAGACATGGACAGTTGATCACAAGCTTCTAAATCAAGGTTTTGTACATTATCTTTCTTGGATTCATCTCATGGATATTGTTTATCTGATTTTGTTGGATAGGTTTATGGTTACTGATATGGATTAGATGAAAATCTAATAAGAAGAAGAATTTGAAAGGGTTTTCCCCATAGTGGGTTTTTCCCTAGTCTCTGACAAATTCTCGTGTCTCTATGTGTGAATCATTTTCTTCTATTGTTCCTTTATGTTGCGCTGCATTGATGACAATGATGATGTTGTTCTTTCTATATAATTGATTATGTCACTGAACAATGTTGTAAATCTAAATAATGTTAATTTGTTATGGGGTGAATTTAATATGCACATGTTGAAATGCAATTATCAAAGGAAAGAAAAATACAGCCCTAAGAGAAATTAACATGGTAAGAGAGTTGGGCTGAAGAAAATTCATTGAAGGTCACTGCTCTAAAGACACCTTTGATGGATGCAAGAGAAGATGGAGTGGACCTAAAATAATACTAGGGTTTGAAAAAAACCATAGGAAATTTGTGTATTAAGGTTTGATGGATATTATAAGGTTAGGGTTTGAAAGAAACCCTAGATTATGGAAAAGATTGAAGATATGCACTTTAGGAACCCTAGCATGATCAATGTGAAGATGTTCAAGCACTTGTGAGAGATTTAATGTAGCCCTAGATTAGATAGTCCCTATTAGGCCTCGTTGTTGATGAAGTTGGTTGAAATATTGATGGAAACATTATCATATGGATAATGGATGGTAATGACTCTTGAAGCCTAGTTCAATAGGGAGCTCATATCTTGTGATTAAAAGATTAGTACATTTAGATTTATGTTACCTCTTTGTGATTCTATTCCTATTTGGATTTATTGTTTTGATAATTGATTATACTTTATGCATGTATATGTGAGTATTTGAATACTTATAACCTCTTGATGAGTTGTGATAAGTGGATCCTTCTTGACAATCATGGATAGTGCAAGAAGAGAAGAACTAGCGCCGGAAAAGGAAAATAGGCACTTGATGAAAAGTTGACAAAGTGTTACAACTTCCTATATCAAATAAAAAGGTGCACATGTATTTGAATATTACAAGGTATGTATGATGCTTCGTTTCAATGTTATGTTTTAGCTGCAATATTGGATGGCAAGTAATGCCTAGGGTATGATGAGAATATCACCTTCACAAATAACTCATACATATGAAAGTTTGATTCATGGTACTTATGATGAGATGGTGCACTTAGTATTGGAAAAGTATCTTACATTTTATTAAGTCATGGTAAAGCTACATAGAATCATTGATTTTTGATATATTGATGCTTTTGATATTCGAAAACCATATTTCATTTTAGACATGATGGACTTCCTGATCCCAAAGAAGTCTACCACATTGATTCTTATATGTGGTACCTTGATACTGTTGATAGTGTTTGTGATAAGCATGATGATGAAAGTGTAAAAAGAAGATTATTTCTCAAGATCTCCTTGTTGAAATTGGCTTAGTAATTATGACATATGATAAAATTGAATGACTTGGTTTGATGATTGAATATATGATAAAGAAGTGATGTGGTGACTATTATCCTTGAAGCATGCTAATACTCTTGTCAGTTTCTCTAATCATATGACTCTAACCCTTGATAAAAATTTTGATGTCATGTTCACATGTGATGATGAAGTAGCTGATGTTGACACATTATGTCCATGATACATATATGCTATAGAACCTGATATACTTTGATTCCATGATCTAACAATTTTGCTGATGCATGATAGTATTATGACAGATGGGTTGATGATTTGAATGGTGATGACTAATTTCCCATTCAGAGGGAGAAACACTCCATAGGATCCTTGCACCTATTATCATTTTCACTAAAAATATAGAAGATTCTTTATTGTTAAAGTAATATGTGTGACATAAATAGATAAATATCTAATGTTGTTGGTCTGCAGCAAGTCCCTATCTAAGAAAGAGAGGGTTTTCCTTAGTATAACCCCCAACCGCATGGAAGCAAGATAATTAGTGCGGCTATAGGCCTCCATTTGCATGGAAGAAATCCTATGGGTGTTGTTGTGCCTATAGGTCACAAAATCTAGTGCCTCATGAAATGCACCTGGAGTATGGCAGTCCTAAAGATAGGAAGCAGACATCAGAATATCCTATGAGTAGGGAAGTTTGAATATTTTAGCTACTATAGAGAAAGTGAATGTGTTGACTAAATTTGTGTTTGCAGGGGTGTTGGTACCATTTCATTGCCATCCTTTTCTCCTAGAAATCCATCATTTGTCTATCATTTTCTCCCATAAACTCCTCATAGTCCATTGAAATTGATTAATCAAAGAATTATAGTTGTTATTTTACATTAAATTTAATTTGTGAATTTTTATGTTAAAAATTAGAAATTTTCAACAAAATTACAGGATCTCATGACTTCCTGTAAATGGTTTATGATGTGACACGTGGCATGGCAGGAAAATTAAAACAAAGGATAGGAACGTGATCTAGGATGTACATACATGGTGAAAGATCTATTCAACATTGCATCTAAAGCTCTTGGATACATGGTCAATGCTGGCCAAACCCAGCCTTTTTGGTCACAAAAGTAGCAAAAATCCAGAGTTACCTAAATTGATTTCGTTTTGCTTCAGAAATCAGTTAAGATTAGAAAAGACAAAAATCACTTTTTTTGTAAAAGCAGAAACATCTGCATGATAATGTATGTACATTCGATTATAGATTAGAGGGAAAGTTAGTGAACGAGGATAGGAGACAAGCAGGTAAAAGGACTGCGTATTGTATTGTCCACAACATTGTTGTTCTTGTGTATTGTTTCCTAAACATTGCTCTTGCATGTGATTTGATTTCCAGAACTTAATTATAGGCATCGTTTTATCATTACAGTGCTTATGCGTTAACGTTTTCATTGCTTGAAGTTTCCTAAGTGTGCCATTGAAGCATGGGCGGGCCCTACGTGGAGATTGGTATACTTTTATTTTCATTTCCATAGCGTTTTCAAATTTGAAATAGTGTTGAATAGCGTTTGATGTTATTTTATTGCCTGTGAGTTTATTGATTCGATTAGAAGTTCTTGCAAGTATTATTCATGGTGATAGTTTGAGAATTCGATTGCTAGATTATTGAACAATATCTTGTAAGAGATTTGATCGACCATTGAATTTCGAAGTATCTCTGTGGACTCCATTTTCATGCATTCGAGTTTTAGGGTGTTTAAAGAGTTTTTGGTTTTCATGAATGCTTAGTGTGTTAGCTGGAAAGAGCTTTTGTGAATGATATCCTTGTAAGAGGGTTGAAAACTTAGACTAGTAACAGGCTGTTTCTTTATAACAGTTAATTAGATTAGATGATCTGAGTGTTAAGGTGTGAGAGGAAACATATTTCAATCTCCTGTAAAGGAGTGTTGTAGCTTGTCACATACACTTAGTTAGGTAGATGAGATCCTTTTAGGTCTATAGACTTTAGACACGTTCCTCTAAGTTTACCTACCTTGGTTGATATTAAATCTAGTCTAATCTAGCACCCTAGATTGGCCACTACATTTTGGCGCCGTTGCCGGGGAGGCACAATTAGAGGATTTCCAAAAAAGAAAAAACAAAATATAAAAAAATTAAAGTAAATAAAAACAAACAAAAACACAACATAGATTTGATTTTAATTGTCATTTTAGAAGTCATGTTTACTTATGCCTAGATCTAGAGATAATAAAGGTTGATTCATAAAAACCCCCCATCCAAAAACTAACCTACCACTAGGAGTAGACCCTTTAGGGAAAATTGAACACACAACATGAGCTGAGAAAGTCACCATACAAAAATTAGAGGATAAACACAAATCCGTGCAAAAGCTTACACTTATTGAGAGACAAATCCTATTGGCACACGAATCACAGAAGAAACATCTCCATGAATCCTCTACAAAAGAAAAAATAGAAAAATAACTCAACAATATTTAGAACAACTTCTCTTTAGAATAGGTGACACTGAATAAGCAATTAAATCCCTAGAGGAATCTATCGAAATGGGTGAGGAAGGAGGAGGATCAACAAGAAGACCCACTTATGAAAAACAACAAGATCAAAGAGAGGAGGAAGAGTCAACCTTTAAATTTCCTATTCAAGAACCAGAAGACAATCATGATGAGGAGATAAAAATGAAAAACATACCTCCTTCTGTGTTACCAAACTTTTATGGCATGGCTTCAGAAGATCCAAGTTCATTCTTGTTTGAGTTTGATATTGTAAGTCAAACATATGGTGACACAGATGATGCCCATAGGCTTCGACTCTTCCCAGCAACATTAAAAGTATCAGCACTAAGATGGTTCATGGGACTTGGTGAACATGCAATAACTGATTGGGATGGCATGAGAAGAATATTCCTAAAGAAATACCAACCTTATTATAGATAGAAAGATTCTAAAAATGATATCTTTAGGATAAATCAACAAGAGGATGAAAATCTAGAGGAGTACTTGGAATGATTTGCTTACAATTTACAAAAATCAAAACATCGATCCATGACTCTTGATCTCATTCAAACAATATTTTTGAAGGGCATTCGAGAGAAATACTTAGATGATCTTAATTTGATGGGAAAAGGTGATATTTCCACCTTACCTTTCGAAGAAATTGCTGATTTATGTGAAAAGTATTCTAGGAGCGAAGACAAAATTGGAAAAAGAACCATATCATCCAAAGCCACAAAATCTGCTTCAGCAAGTGTCACAAGAGCTGAAATAGGAAGTTTGTTAGAAGAATTCAAAACAGATCTATTAAGTACCTTAGGAACTCAAATTGACACTCTCAAAGCCAAGAAAAGACAAGAAGAGGAAGATAAAATGATGGTTGTCTTTTGTCCAAAATGCTGGAAGAAACATGCCTTAAAACACTGCCCATTAGAAAACATTCAAGTTTGTGCCTTTTGTACTGAAAATCATGATATATTTCATTGCTCTAAAGTCAAGATTTTGCAGAATTGTAATGTGGCAGTTAACACAGATATGGAGAATGTGTATTTCATGGGCACAAAGAGACCATGGCAACCAAGACCTCCACCTCAAGGTATGTTTCCAAACCAGAATTTGCAATTTCCTGCACAAGATCAGATGTATGCTCAGAATTCGTGGAATGTACCAATGCCATGGCAGCACCAAAATTACCCACAACAATAATGGAGACCATCTCAGCAATACTCTCAACAATATCAACCATAACAACCATATTCACAGCCATATCAATAGTATCATCAGCCATATTCGCAATATCCTCAAACATATCAGCAATATCCTCAGCAGCAAGTTGTTTATCAACCCCAACACACTCAACAAGCATTACCTGCTCCTCCACCAATAAATCCACCGCAATTACAACTTCCATCTAACCAACAACCTCCTAGACCTACTCAGATTCCTGCTCAACCTGTACCAAATCCAAATAGCAGAGCAGAGAGACCAACTTATAATGTAGATGAGGGACCATCATATCCCACATTACCTTTGCAAAATATCAATTTAAGGTCTGGTAAGGTGCTTCAAAAAGAATCTCCAATGGCTGATAAACAAGAAGAAAACGAAGAAAATGAAAATGAAACTCCAACTCAAAGGAAACAAAATGATGACATAAAAAATAAACAAATGTGACCGTTGCATCCACCACCTTTTCCAGACAGATTGGTCGAAACAAAACTTCCCATGTCTATACCATAGTTTGATGTTTTAGATGAGCTAAAGAATGTCTATAAAAAAATTCCACTACTACAAGCCATAAAAGACATTTCCATATATACTAAAGCCATAAAAGAACTATGCCTCAAGAAGCCTTCCAGGAAAAGTGTTGATCCACAAACTATTCATGTTATTGACATTTAGCTGGCCTTATGACAAACACCATTTCAATTGAAAAGTATGTTGATCTTGGTATTCCCAGAGTCACTACAATCATTAACAACATGCATATTCCAAACACCTTAATTGACCTTGGGGCCGCAATAAATGATGATGGACTCTTAAAAACAATTGAAAGCACTCCAACTCACCAAACTGCAGCACACAACAATTGTCTCTAGAACTCGCTGATAGGTCTAAAGTGATTCCTGAAGGGATTTTGGAGGACATAATTGTTTCACTGGACTCTTGGGAGTATCCAATGGACTTTTTAGTTCTTCAGCCCAAATCCAATTTAGGAGGACACCCTCTCATCCTTGGTAGACCATGGTTAGCAATTGCTGATGCATTCATAGGATATAGATTGGGTAATATGATCATTTCACGAGGAACTGAAAGAAAACAACTCACTCTTTACCCATCAGCACAATCACCAGCAGTAGCACAAAATTTATGGCTTGATGATAAATAAAATGATAAGGCAGAAGTTCAATCTGTTTTCAACATCAATCAAATCTATGATTTTCAAGAACATAATAATGATGATTTGGTAGAATTTTTCCTTTCTCAACCTGATGTTTCCGAAGAATTGAGAAATGACCAATACCATACTGCAGATGAACTTTTGGCACAAAATTTTTAGGAAACATGCACCATCCATTCCTTGCAAACAACATTTCAGAAAATTTTTCCTATCCAATCTATCACAAACACACAGAGAAAAACCATAGAGATTAGTCCAGGAAAAACTTTGAATATTGGCACTCACCTAGACTCATCTCAGGAGGAAAAATTGATACAATTATTGAGAAAATACCAGAAAGCATTTGCTTGGGACTACACCGATATGCATGGAATTCACCCTGAAACATGCACTCACCACATTTGTACGGATAGTAATATCAAACCAGTGAGGCAACCACAGAGACGAATGAATCCCATGCTTCAGGATATTGTTAGAGAAGAATTACAAAAACTGTTGAAAGTCAATTTTATCTATCCTATCTCTGACAGTCAGTGGGTATCCCCATTGGTTGTAGTG
>APFE031282480.1:56578-97822 GCA_000404065.3 Pinus taeda | reverse complement strand
GAATTTCAAATACATACTTATAAGATGGTTGCAGATTTAGGAATTGATCTCAATGAAGCCCAACAAGAGAGAATTCAGCAATTGAACCAGCTAGATGAAATGAGGCAGCAAGCAGAAGAGGCAACACTCCTAATGCAGAAACAAAGGAAGCAGTGGCATGATGCACACATCAAAAAGAAACAATTCAAAGAAGGAGATTGGGCTTTACTCTTTGACTCTAAATTCAGAGATCATAAAGCCAAATTTACCACGCATTGGATGGGCCCATATGAAATAGTTCAAGTTTATGAAAATGGATCAGTTAAGCTTACCACCATTGATGGAGAAGACAACCCCTTTCTTGTCAATGGCCATAGGTTGAAACTCTATCATAAGCCCATCAACAAGGAGGATTTTCTTCAAACTGTATCTCAACGAGGTTGAGATATTGCAACCTTCATCTGTGATTTCTCTACCTTAGTTCATTTCATTTCATTTAAAAAAAATAATAATAATAAAAATAATAAAATAATAAAACAAAAAAAATAGAAAAAATAAATTAAAAAAATAAATAAATAATCATGGTTTAGATGTGAAAACCAAACTCTGGCACACTCTAACCCAGAATTCTTACTTGAAAACCAATCCTTTGGCTGGTAAGAATTCCTTGTTCTATTTGTTTACTGTTTGGTTCATCGCTTCAATAATGACTTGAGGACATGTTAAAGCTTTAGTGGGGGAGAAGCATCAACATTTTGTTTTCCTTATCTCATCTCCTCATTGTAAACTTTCAAAGAATTTGTTTCAGCACTTTGGTATTCCAATAAAGGAGTTGTTTTTGTTTTTGTTCTAATGAGAGGGACCTGTTCAAGCAACTTGCAATGGGAACTGTTCATAAGACTATGTTACCAGTACCAATATTAGAGGGACGTGTTCAACAAATATCAAGGGGACCTGTTAAAGACTGCATTCAAGATAAATCAGGCTACATCAACACCAAGGATCAAAGAAGCTGCACACACATAGTTCTTCAGATTTCAAAGAAGCTGCACAAACATAATTCTTTAGATTTCAGAGGGACCTGTTATATCCAATTTCATCTCAAAAGGGACCTGTTATGGACAGTGAAGATTAGTCATATCTGGACAATGAAGATCAGTCCTACCTGTGTATGCCAACTCAACTTTTGGTCAACCAACAAGTGTAATGTATTGTTGTAATTTTTATTTTTAACATTTAAAATTCCTGAATTATTTTAGTGTTAAATATGATGATTATGATTGCTTGTTATCAATTTCAAACACCCCTATACCCATCACCCTTGTAACATTCCTAACTACTCAACTCTGCTATCATTTCCCAACACACTTTAGTCTATTTCCATATTCCTCCTACGATTTTTAAATCTTTTCCTACACCACCCTTCAAACGTTGTCATTAACTCCTCATTTTTGAATCGGCCATCAAACCTCGTCATCGATCCATCATCTTTCCAATCGGCCAAGCACCAACAAGTAATGGACAAGTGGTGAATCATTGGAAAGACAAGTGTTCAATGATTTCATTCATTTTGAATCGGCCAAGTTATAAAATGATTGTTTGACCCAAGTCGACTCATGCAACATATATCCGTTATCATCATTCTAACACTCCTTATATGTATATGGTGTTGTCATGATTGTACCTATGCAAACCAGTAAAGCTCCTCTATCTTTATGATGTGAATGCACTCTGCATTATCATTATAGTAATTGGGGAAAGGTCGGTTGTTAAGTTTCATTTCATAAAACTCTCAGTTCATAAAGGGCGTTACCATATTAGTGATTCAAACTCTGTGATTTCAAAGAAGTCCAAGAAAGCAGACGGTACAAAGGGAGAGCATAGCAGATAGGCTCACCACGAGTTTCTACCTCCGCCCATAATCCGAGGACATTAATCCGGCCGAGGACACTAATCCGAATACTGCCCAAGCAATTGAAGAAGGAGACCTCGAGAACCGAGGGCGCTACCAGGTCGGTTAAGTGGAGCGCAGAACAGATGTAACAAATCAAGAGACCCTTATTGAATTGTTGAGTATAAACAAAAAAGGTTAGAACAAGAATTTATTTTTCAAAATGACCAATAGAGCAGAGCCTGAGACATTTGATAGTTCCCAATATCATGATGATTGTATTACGATTTTAAGGGAAGAGCAATGGTTATCCTTCCTAGAGAAATTTATTTCGAATAATGAAGAAGTGACCAAGCAGTTTGCATTCACATTCAATGGAGAGAAAGCATTAATAGGAAACTTCTTTTTTAGGATTTCAGAGGATACCATAGCACAAACCTTGGGAATCAATCCAAAAGGAGAAAAATATTTCGAAACAAAACAATTTAAGGAAAAATCGTGGACTCAGTTTATGTCTAGGTCAAGGGTTTCCTCTGTCAACTGGAAACAGGGTGTCCCTAGAAGCTGGCTAATGCACCCATGGGATGAAATGGTGTACATTATTCAGAGATTTGTTACATGTGAAGGTCGTTACAGCATAGTATATCTACATCATATCAAACTCCTATTGCACTTAAAAGGGCAATGCACCATCATTCTACCCTATTTCCTCTTACAGAGTTTGACTAAAATGTCAAAAACTATTCAGAAACAAAAGGGTAATGAAGATAAAAGTTTGTATCATTTTGGGTTGATTAAAATTCTAATTGAATTTGAGTTGCAGAGGAGGGGAAAAACATGGAAAGAATTTTTGGTTGTTAATCAAATTAAAGATGGAGAAGATGAACAGGAACAACAAGAGCACACAGAGTTTATGCTTGATATCGATGAGGAAATCCCTGAGCGCAAGTCAAGCAATGTTCCTCCACACAATAGTAGTGTGAGGACAAGAAGGGTGAGGCAAGAAGCTGCCCAGAAAATTGAAAAAGACAAAATCTTCATTACTTATACAAGAAGATCAAGGAGAATACAAAAGACCCAAACACAAGATGATCAACCAGAGTCAAATGCAAATGCACCAATGGACATTGAGAGCGGTGCTCATTCACAGCCAAAACTGGAAGCCGAAATGGAAGTCGAGAGTAACAAGAGACAAGGGAAACAGCCAGCACCTGTAAACAAGAAACAAAGAAGGTTAGAGAAACAAATTGAAAAGCTAAAAGAGGAATTGATGGAGGCAAACATGCCAGAGAAGGTCATCAAGAAAGAGAATGAAATGTTGAGAGCTCAGAGCAAGGAGACTCAGCAAAAAAATGAGAAACTGAAGGAACAAATCAAAGAACTTAAGATTGAACAAACCGACATTTGCAAATGGGCAACCAAATGGTATACTCAAAAGAAAGCTCTCAAACAAAAATACAAGAATATGAAACATGAGCTCCACGTCCAGAAGAATGCCCAAGCTCAGAAGAATATAGATGCATTGCTACAAGCGACAGAGGCACAAGCAGGAAAAAAGTATAAAGGGAGCACATCAGGATTAGCATGAGGACATGCTAAATCATTGAGCTTGGGGGAGATGTTGGTACCATTTCATTGCCATCCTTTTCTCCTAGAAATCCATCATGTGTCTATCATTTTCTCCCATAAACCCGTCATAGTCCATTGAAATTGATTAATCAAAGCATTATAGTTGTTATTTTACATTAAATTTAATTTGTCAATTTTTATGTTAAAAATTAGAAATTTTCAACAAAATTACAGGATGTCATGACTTCCTGTAAATGTTTTATGATGTGACACATGGCATGGAAGGAAAATTAAAACAAAGGATAGGAACATGATCTAGGATGTACATACATGGTGAAAGATCTATTCAACAGTGCATTTAAAGCTCTTGGATACATGGTCAATGCTGGTCAAACCCAGCCTTTTTGGTCACAAAAGCAGCAAAAAGCTAGAGTTACCTAAACTGATTTCGTTTTTCTTTGGAAATCAGTTAAGATTAGAAAAGACAAAAATCATTTTTTTTTGTAAAAGCAGAAGCATCTGCATGATAATGTATGTACATTTGATTATAGATTAGAGGGAAAGTTAGTGAACGAGGATAGGAGACAAGCAGATAAAAGGACTGCATATTGTATTGTCCAGAACATTGTTGTTCTTGTGTATTGTTTCCAGAACATTGCTCTTGCATGTGATTTGATTTCTAGAACTTAATTACAGGTATCGTTTTATCATTACAGTGCTTATGCGTTAACGTTTTCATCACTTGAAGTTTCCTAAGTGTGCCATTGAAGTGTGGACGGGCCCTACGTGGAGATTGGTATACTTTTATTTTCATTTCCATAGCGTTTTCAAATCTGAATAGTGTTGAATAGCGTTTGATGTTATTTTCTTGCCTGTGAGTTTATTGATTCGATTAGAAGTTCTTGCAAGTATTATTCATGGTGATAGCTTGAGAATTTCATTGCTAGATTATTGAACAATATCTTGTAAAAGATTTGATCGACCATTGAATTTCGAAGTATCTTTGTGGACTCTGTTTTCATGCATTCGAGTTTTAGTGTGTTTAAAGAGTTTTTGGTTTTCATGAATGCTTAGTGTGTTAGCTGGAAAGAGCTTTTGTGAATGATATCCTTGTAAGAGGGTTGAAAACTCAGACTAGTAACACGTTGTTTCTTTATAGCAGTTAATTAGATTAGATGATCTGAGTGTTAAGGTGTGAGAGGAAACATATTTCAATCTCCTGTAAAGGAGTGTTGTACCTTTTCATAGTAGACACTTAGTTAGGTAGATGAGATATAGGCTTTAGACATGTGCCTCTAAGTTTACCTACCTTGGTTTATTAAATCTAGTCTAATCTAGCACCCTAGATTGGCCACTACAAGGGGACCGAAATATGTATATTAGTATGCCATTTTGATTTGATCATTGAAGATAGTATATCACTATATTTGATATCAATTGCAAGGGTTTGACAAGACTTTGCTTGTTGACTTTCATTAGTGCGCATATTGGCTTAGATGATTGATGATGCTTTAGAAAATTGACATGATGCTTAATGGTTCATAGATATGTTTTGGATTATGTATTATTTAAGTTCATTGTGGTAACAAGTTAGAGTTTTCATTTGATTTGGTACTTGATGTTTGATGATTTACCTTGATGACAGTTTTGTGTTGGAATAGTGACTTTTAGTGATTGATGTTGCTATTGATTTTGTATTAGCTTCATTGGCTTTGGCACATTGGTTGAAGTATAAACAGTTGTGGATTATCCTTTGTATATGCATTTTGATCTACTGACAACCCATCTTATGATGGCCTGATGGAATTTAGTTATTTCTTCAAGTTGTTGACATAACAATAGTATTTGGATGTGAGCTCTGCCTGACACCTGGTTTTAAAAGTGTTTCGACCCCGAAGGAAATCTAGCCATGCGGCCCACTAGCAAGGCCTAACCCCAAGGGCTTCGTGGAGATTGGACCCTTTGACCTCCCAATGGTGAGGCATTGATTTTGACCAACTGAGCTAACCCTTAGGGCTGGAAGAGAACCCTTTATATAGCTATGACAAATATATCTTTAGTCAGTGTTGTTGTACGAGACAAGCTTAGGCTTATGGTTGCTGCCTCTATGAGAGTGATGATAAATAATGTATCCTTTTTGTGATATATGTATATTTTTGATATAATACTTTATTTGATTGTCATATTATGATTAAGCAGGTACTAGATATGAGCACGATGATATGTTTCTAATCTACAAAGAGCAGGACCGCTCAATAACATTGAGCCAACTCTTCCCACCTGTCTGAGCTCCTAGGGTGAGGAATTGAGATGGAGGGCTCCTAGGGTTGAAGGATCTATGGAAAAAAGGGTCATAGATGTTTCTTCCTTATTTTTCACCCATACATTGTGTGTGATCCTTGTCCATTTTGAAAAGGTAGGTATCTCCCCCTATCTTGGTGTATGTAGAGTATACACCAGTTGGCATCATACCCACAATCTAGGGTTGTTGGCATTGTCCCTCACTGTCTAGCCAACGGGTTGAGGAGCCTTGTGGGCGATAGGATGGGTTGAGATGTCCTCCACAATATCACGTGTTTCTTAATATGGGGTGGCAGATGTTTTTCTCCCTGGGTTGAGACTAATCTCATTGATGTGGTTTTAGGTTGAGATGTGCTACTTGATGTTTTTCCAAATTGGGCTAGGCTCTCTGATGTTGATTCAAGTTGTATATATGGCTCCCTACTAATGTTTTTCGGGTAGTAGCATTGGGCTCCCCATTGGTAGTGATATTGGGTGGTTGTAGCAGCTCTCAGATGGATAAAGAGAGGTATATTGAGCTCCCCTCCAATGTCAAGCTCTTCTTCTTTTAGATTCAATAATGTTCAATATTTGAGCAGGAACAATCAAGAGATGAACAATAATGACTTTTGATGACGAGATACTTGAATTAGGATATGATTTGATGATAGGATATTTGCAATGATTACATGATGGAGTTGGAATTTTTTCTTAGGAGAGAGGGAGTGTTAATTTGGCAGCTCAGTGATAACTTCCAACCATGGGACGAGATTCCTCTTTTTGAGACGACCAATTTTGACTTTTGAAGTGCTCAATTTGGATAAGGGAAAGTGTATTTTTGAATTAAAGCCCACATGTGCACATTTGATCAGGTCGACCCTAAAGAAAATTGGACTCCCTTTGGAAGGCTATAAATACAAGTGACCTTAACCTCATTTGGACATCATCATTATGATCATTCTTCTTCTTTAACTGGTTTGGCTCGCACGGGTCCGAGATAATTCATGGAAATTTTGCTTGCACACGTTCGAGATTACAGGGGCTGAAGCTCGCATAAGTCTAGGTTTTTTGGTTTCTAACCAGAGGCATGACACAAGCAGATTTCAATCATAATCATAGGATAGTAAGCTCGTGCGTGTGGTTGGAGTGTTTGGACCTAATGTTTGGATTTTTATTTGACTGCAGATTTGGCCCATTGATTGCAGGATTTGACAATTGACCGCAGGTAGTGAAAATTGATCACAAGCTTCTGAATTAGGGTTTTGAGTATTAGCTTTGTTGGGTTCATCTCATGCATATTGTTTAGTTGATTTTGTTGAACAGGTTTATGGTTGCTGATATGGATTATTGTACTCTCTCTTGCTGAATCATTCAATGACAATCTAATAAGAACAAGAATTTTAAAGGGTTTTCCCCATAGTGAGTTTTTCCCTGGTTTCCGACCTATACCGGTGTCTCTATGTGCGAATGCTTTTCTTCTATTGTTCCTTTATGTTCTATTGCATTGATGATGATGTTTTTCTTTCTATATAATTTCATATGGTATTGAATAATGTTGTAAATATGAATAGTGTTAATTTGTTATGGGGTGAATTTAATATGCACATTTTGAAATGAAATCATCAAAGCAAAGAAAAATATATCCCTAATTAAAATTACCAAATTTTTTGAAATGAGAGGGATGGGTGGTGTGAATCACTACAAGATTCACATGGAGTAGATTGAAGTTCAAAAACTTATTGAAAATATTTTGATAAGCCTCCCTAACAAATTTGAGATAGTTTTCAATGCCATAAAAAACTCCAAATACCTATTTAATTTGACAGAGTATAATTGGAAACCTATATGATGTGCTAAGAATGATGATAGATGAATCATTATAATATGTCCTCAACAATCAAAAATTTAATAACAGATGAATAGGTAGTGGTCAAAGAGGTGGACCTAGTCATCAACCAGAAGACAAAACATCATCACAGTGAATGTAGAATGAAATAGTTAGAGATAAACATTGGTAATATTATCAGAAAAACCTTATGAGATAATGTTAATTTCATGTCAAATTACTGAATATAATCACAACAAGAATTGCTGGTTGCTACATAGCCACTACATCGATCATATGACAAGGTAACAATTAATTCTTTCTAATATTGAAAACTCTATTAAAACAAAGATTAATGTATGAGATGATAATTAAGTCAACACAAAGTATTTAAATGTGTTGTGTGTGTCTTAACCCGAACAATATGAGAATAAATACATTATTGATATATTCTATGTGCATAATCTTAAAACAATTGGCTCAAAATGGTTATGATGTCATATTCAAGTAATACAAATCTATAATTGCAGAGCTTATTGCAAAGGCTCTAATGACCAATAATATAATTTTCCCATTGAACATGAGGAACTTAAATCTATATAGTCATATACACTCTTAGTATATTCACCCACCATTTTTAAATTTTACTCTCTTGCAAAAACTATAAATGGTTAGATGATTGACTATGTTGAATGAACAAACATAAGTTTTCAAGGTTGCATCTTTGAAAAACAAAAATGAGCCAAGGGGCATATAGAACTAGTCCACATAGACCTATGTGGACTCATCAAAACTTAATCCATCAATAGAACTTTTTATTTCCTAATGTTTATTGATGACTTTGCTAGGAAATTTTGGGTATATTTACTCAAAAAATCACAGCATTTGCAAAGTTCAAAGAATTTAAGCCTATAGAAGAAAATAAAAGTGGAATAATATGTCAAAGTGGTCATAGTGATGAGGAATCTATTAATGAAAGGAGTTCACAAATTTTTGTAAGAAATAGGAAATTAAAAGGAGGTTCACCATTAGATATACTTCACACGAGAGTGGAGTGGTTAAAAGGAAGAATGGCACCATCATGAAGATGGCAAGTAACATGATCAAAGCTAAAAATCTTTCCAATTATATTTGAGTTAAAGTTGTTGCTTATTCAATTTACGGACAAATCTCCAAAAAATAGTTAAAAAGGTAAAATCCTTAACAAACATGGGGTTGAGATATGTCAAGTGTCTCTCACTTAAACAACCATGAATCTCAAATGAAATGTTATGTACCATGAGATCTAAAGTTCAAATCCCTTGAGTTTACCCTTGGCCACTTTGGGTATAGTGCTTCAACTAGGTGTTATAGTGGTACTGCTCCAAATTAACCTAGTGAGTATACTCACCCACACAATTTCCAATTCCTTTTAGAGTAAAAAAAATGTAATTTTTTTCATTTTTTTTCATATGCACATATTCGAGAAGAGGCGACAAGAAAATTTGGGAGTAGGAGTGAAAGGTTCATCTTCATTGGGAATAATGAATAGTAAAAAATCTTATAGTGTATATAATGAAATCAATTCGATTTGTGGTAAGGAAATACATAAAATAATTGGAGGAAAAATATTGGAGTGACTAAGAAGATGAAACAAAAAAATAAGCAATAAATATTTAAAACCCATTTCTCTAAATAGATGAGCAAAAGGAAGTTTTGGGAAAAGAGGTAACTCCACTCACCCAACCAAGGTTGTAGATTCAAAGAAAAGAGGAACAAACTGAAAATATTATTTATTCCAATAGTGAGTGAATATCTTTAATGAGAAATATAAAAAGAAGGAGGTTGAGGGGGATCGATGAGGAGTGCTATGACATGGATCATCAACCTCACTTTGACTAGTTATTCCATCAACCTACTTATTTTGAAGAGGCACTTAAAGAAGAACACGATGAAGTAAATAGGACATTGAATAAATTGAAAGGAATGGCACATGAGGTCCCATTGATATGCTAATAGATAAAACCAACGACGATGTTAAATTTATTTACAATACAAAGTTGAATCAAAACATAAGTAGTTTTCAAAGTGTTTGCTTCAACATTGACTATGATGAAAACTTTTCTCAAGTATCAAGGCTAGGTACTATTATAGTTTTGTTAGCTTAGTTTCCTATAGCAATGGCCATTTTATTAGATGTAGCTGATTTTTTTTGAATCTCAGTTTAGAAGGCATATGTTTAAATCAACACTACGATTTGAATAAAACATTAGGAGTGGAGAATACAAAGAGTACAAGCTAAATAAACTCTTGTAGGAAGCTCCAAAGTCTTTATATAGTGAAATAAGTCTTATTTTTTCAACCATGGATCACCAACCAAGTCTTAATACCAAAGTAGATGAACAATGTAAGATTCTTATAGTTTTCCTATATGTCTATAACATAATATATAATGATGATATCAAGTTCGGAAGTCGATTTAACCAATGTTCTTAAAGTGTGTTTATATGTCAACAAAAGTATGATATTTCTATGGATAAGTGCAACAAAATTAAGCAAAAAGAACACTAATTGATTCCGCATTTGTTGAGATTCTTTCATTCAAACATCGAAAAATGAATTTTAACTTATATTTTAAGTATAAAAGATTAATACATTGTGGCACACAATTTTTAATACAACAAACTTACACTATAAAAACTTTGCTTGCAGCATAAACTTTTGTTATAGCATTAATAAAGCTTTATTCTATGCTTTTCATTTAAGTGCAAGTTTCATGGGCTCCCTAAAATCAACACATTGTCCCTATATCTCCCTTATAATCAACATATCTATTTTTTATGAGAACAACTCAACCATTGCACTGTCCAAAACGCATATGTTTGAATGGATCATTCAAGATCTTGTAAACAATAATAGAATTTAGAAGATAATTTTAAAAATATAATATATGATGCTGACCAAGTTTATATTATTGACAACATTTTTAGGATAAAGCTTTTATTATTGATTTTTGTAATTAATGGTGTAATGGTGAGAGGGTGAGCTAAGCCCAAATGAGTTACAATTCGCAACATTTTTATTTCTGCCTGCAAATTTAAAACAAAATTGAATAAAAGCTATTGTTATCTGTAATGATACAATATCACTTTGAATCACAACTGCACATGCAAATCAAAACTGTAGTAAGAATAATTCCTTAGATAACCAGTGATAAAGAAAAAAGAGCACCAATGCCAAAATAAAACGGGTAAACTCAAAATTGAAAATTCTAGCTTTGCATTTGATGTTGATATCGAAATAGGATTCATCTACACATTCCGAACAATGTCCCAATTAAGTGTCATAATCTATGGAGTGACTTTTTATATATGTTTCCGGTTGTTATTATTTATTTAATATATCGTTGTTATTTTTCAATATATTTCTATTAGTGTTTGATGGGATCATCATTTCTATTGTGATTATTTATTCAAGTTTTCTGTTGCTATTAGTTAATGTATTCCTATTAGTGTTTGATAGGATCAAACTTTTGTTATTGATTTGTATCATAACGATGAAAGCCTGAGCTAAGGCTCAGTAGTTTACAGTTCACTACATATCTGTCGCTGGCTATAAATTTATCACCAAATTGAATGAGAGCCCTTGTTAGTTGTGATGATTCAATATGAATTGGAAATATAACTACAGATGCAGATCCAAATCACATAATGATAATTGTTCAGATGCAGATCCAAAACGAATAACTGTTCAGCGAAGAAGTGCTAAAGAGGAGTACCAATGCCAAATTAGAAACCGAAAACTCAAAACCCCAACTTTGCATTTGATATAGGATGCATCTGCATATTCCAAACAATGTCTCGTGTTCCAATCTATACTTTTTCGCAGACAGATATTGGTGCAAAGTGAACGTGATAGGCCAAACAATTAGAACACGCTATGTGAATTCAGTAGCTCAGAAAACATCGAGGATAGTCGTCTAAGACCAACAAAGCTGTTGGGTGATTGTTTGGTAAACATGACACAGGATAGAGTTAAAGTTGACCAGGTTAAATAGTGATGGTTTTGGGGCACATGGTATTGTGCGCCCATAATATTCTGCCCATGGTATTATATGTAATAGAGCTTATTAAAGGCTGGAAGGACTTCATTGTAATGCAAGACCTGGAGGTGAGCGGTGAAGGCTCACTTGGTCAGATTGGCCAGGGTTTTGGCCAATGTTAATGAGATCTTATTAGGTTGGGGTTTTCATGGATAAACATTTGTGTTTATGTGTTTATGGTTGTTGTTAGTTATTTTTATATTTATTCATCTCAGTAATTATTTATATTATGCAGTAAATTTCTTAACAACTGGTATCGTTTAGTGCCATTGCCTTGCTCTAGCAGCGTTCGTCAAAACCTTATCCAAAGGATCTATGCAGGAAATAGTTGAGGAATGCTAGAACTAAAAGGCAGTTGCTGCAAGAAAAACAAGGTCGTGAATCTATGTTGAATGAAGTCGTGAATCTATGTTGAATGCTGGAGTTTGAAACGTGGAGATTGGAGTCGAAAGGTGGTGTTCGTAAGTTTTTTTTTTTTTACATCAAGCTTGCACGTATACGTCAAGTTTTTTCTCAAAACAACATATATATGTGTGAAATGTGAAAAGGTTAAAACGTTATATATGTTTTTATATTTATTATGAGACATAAAATTATATGTTGGAATTTTGAAAAGTATATTTTAAAAAGGAGCAGGAATTTTGAAAAGGGTATTTTAAAAGGAGGAAGGTCATTATTACTAAATTTTAAAAAGTAATAATTAAAGTTTTATTTTTAAGTGGAGTTTTTGTGTTTTGGGGCATGAATTTGATTGAAAATGGAGACAACACTTACAAATATGGAGAAGTTGAGCGGGGCTAATTTTGCCATATGGAAATCACAAATGGAGGATATATTGATTTTAAAGGATCGGTACTTGCCGATTGAGGGCACAACAAAGAAACCCTCATCGATGACAAATGAAGAATGGAATAAGCTAGTTAGAAAGATGATTGCAACAATCCGCCAATATTTAGCAAAGAATGTTTATTTCAATGTGTCCAGAGAAAAGACAGTTGAAGGATTATGGAAGAAGCTCCATCATCTATATGAGAAGAACAGAATATCAAACAAAGTGTTCTTGATGAAGAAGCTTTATAATCTCAAAATGAAGGAAGGTGCTTCAGTAACTGAGCACTTGAATGCATTTAATATTATTACTAATCAACTTGCCTCTGCTAAAATTATTTTAGATGCTGAAATTAGAGCTATTTCGCTAATGTGTTCTATGCCAGATAGCTGGGAAAATTTAATTGTAGCTATGAGCACTTCAACAACTACAAGGACCCTGAAGTTTGATGATGTCAACAACAGTTTAATGAATGAGGAGTTGCGACGCAAGTTAATTGCAGAAAACCAGGGAGGAGAGGCTCTAGCTCTAGCTGATCGTGGTAGGAGAATGGATCGAGGCCGACAAATGTGGTCAAGATTGAGAGGTCGATCAAAATCAAGGAGAGGCAGGATCACCTTCTTTCATTATGGCAAACCCAGGCACATGAAGAAAGAATGTCAATTCTGGAAGAAAGGACAAAAGGATCAGAGACCGTCTAGTACAAATCACGAGTCATCTAGCACAAATGAAGTTGAGACTACTGCTATAGCCACAGAGGGTGATGTGTTTTTTACTGTTTCAGTAGAGGATGCATGTGTATATACATCTAGTAGTAGCTTTGATTGGATCCTTGACTCTGGGGCATCTCACCATGTAACCCCATACAAAGATAGTTTTGTTTCATATAATCTCGGTGATTATGGTAGAGTGCATTTTGGGAATAATCATTTTTGTAGTATTGTTGGAGTGGGAGATGTCTAGATCAAGATGAAAGATGGACAAGGTATATTGTTAAAATAGGTCAGGCATGTACCAGAAATGCGCATGAGTTTAATCTCTATGGGATGACTGGATGATGAAGGCTATTCGACAAGCTTTGGAAAAGGAGGTTGGAAAATTAGCAAAGGTGCATTGGTCATGGCCAAAGGACCCAAGACAGGAACATTATACACATTGAAGACAATGATAGGAAAATCAAATTTGGTTGCTATCACAAAAGAAGGAAATTCAACAGATCTGTGGCATAAGCGTTTGGGTCACATGAGCGAGAAGGGATTAAAAATCCTTATTGCCAAAAATTTATTGCCAGGTTTGAAATCTTACAATCTTGATCTTTGTGAGCGTTGTATATATGGTAGACAAACAAAGGTTTCATTCCTTAGAGGTGGCCATGACAGAAATAAAAATGTGTTAGAATTAGTACACTCATATGTGTTTGGACCTGTTAATATCAAATCATTAGGATGAGCATCATATTTTGTAACATTTATAGATGATACATCCAGGAATGTTTGGGCATATACTATGAAAAATAAAAGTGAAGTGTTTGGAATATTTCAAAAATTCCATGTTTCTATTGAAAGAGAGACTAACAAATTGTTGAAGTGTTTAAGAACAGATAATGGTGGAGAATATTGCTCAAATGCATTTAGGGAGTATTGTAATAGGTTTGGCATAAAGCATGAGAAGACTGCGCCTGGTACTCCTCAACAAAATGGTGTAGCAGAAAGGATGAATCACACCATTATGGAAAAGGTGTGAAGTATGCTGTCCAATTCCGGTTTGGAGAAGAATTTTTGGGCTGAAGCAGTTAGGACCACTTTCTACCTCATAAATAGATCTCCAACTACAGCCTTGGATGGCAGTATCCCTAAAGAAGTTTGGAATGGTAAGAATTTGAATTATTCTCACTTGAAAATATTTGGATGTGAAGAATTTGTACATATTACCAAAGAAAATAGAACTAAGATAGATGATAAATCTATGAAATGCAATTTTTTGGGATATGCGGATAAAGATGTTGGTTATCGTCTATGGGATCCAGTCAAACATAAAATTATTAGAAGCAGGGATGTTATATTTAATGAGTCAGAAATGTTCAAGAGGACTATAGGTGAGTTGGAGGTCAAGAAGGTTATTGACAGGTTTGAAGAGCAGTAGTAAAGCATACCACCAATACAAGAAAATGAATAACAAATTCAGGAGCATGAAGAACAACAAGTGGAAAATAATAAACAACAACAAGAAGGAATCTTGTAGGAACCTTTACACGAGATTCAACCTGATAATGCACCACCACAGTTGGTTCACAGATCTTCTAGGCCTCATAAGCCTTCACAAAGGTATCCTCCTTCAAACTATACTTTCTTGACTGATGAAGGTGAACTTAATTGTTTTCAAGAAGCTTGTAAAGTCGAGCATAGTAAAGAATGGAAGAAAGCAATGGAAGAAGAAATGAACTCTTTGCAAGAAAATAAAACTTGGGAGTTGGTAAACCTCTCAAAAGGTAGAAAGGCTCTACAAAATAAATGGGTGTACAAGATTAAGCATGAAGGTGACGAAAAGAAGGAGATGTATAAAGCAAGACTGGTGGTGAAAGGTTTTGCCCAAAAATACAGTATTGACTTCACTTAAATTTTTTCACCTATTGTTAAAATGTCATCCATTAGAGTCATTCTTGGTCTAGTTGCTGCTTTAGACTTAGAATGTGAACAGTTAGATGTAAAAACTGCTTTCCTTCATGGTGAATTGGAGGAAGAAATTTATATGGAGTAGCCAGAAGACTTCATAGAAAAAGGCAAAGAAGGTCTTGTTTGTAGGTTGATGAAGAGTCTTTATGGGTTGAAATAGGCACCTCGACAATGGTACAAGAAATTTGATTCATCTATGTTGGAACATGGTTTTTAGAGGTTGGAAGCTGACCATTGTGTCTATATCAAGAGGTATGATCAAGGAAAGTATATCATATTATTGTTATATGTGGATGACATGTTGATTGTTGGGCATGATAAGAATAATATTAATAGGTTGAAGAAGGATTTGGGTAGCAAATTTGCAATGAAGGATTTGGGACTAGCACAACAGATATTGGCCATGCGAATTATGCGTGATAGGAAAAACAAAAGGTTGTGGCTGTCACAGGAAAAATATATCAAGAAGGTGCTTGACAGGTTTAATATGAAGGATGCCAAGCCAGTTGGTACACCCCTTGCAGCACACTTCAAGCTAAGTACTGAATTATGTCCTAGTGATGACAAGGAGAAAGAAGAGATGAGCAAAATTCCTTATGCTTCAGTAGTTGGCAGTTTGATGTATGCCATAGTATCCACACGACCAGACATTGCATATTCAGTGGGAGCCGTGAGCAGGTTCCTTACCAATTCAGGCAAACAACATTGACAAGCAGTAAAATGGATTTTAAGGTATATCAAGGGTACTAGTCATTATTGTTTATGTTTTGGTTATGATGTGACTGTGCTTGAAGGATTTACAGATGCGGATATGGCTGGAGATATGGATACCAGAAAGTCCACTACAGGTTATTTGTATACATTTGCAGGTGCAGCAGTATCTTGGGTGTCAAGGCTACAAAGAATAGTAGCCCTCTCTACAACAAAAGTAGAGTACATAGCTGCAATAGAAGCTTGTAAAGAGATGTTGTGGATGCAGTGATTCCTAAGAGAGATAGGAATAAACCAGGACAAGTATGTGTTATATTGTGATAGTCAGAGTGTCATTCACTTGGCAAAAAAGCCAACATTTTATTCAACAACCAAGCACATTGACTTAAGGTACCATTGGATCTGACATGTGTTGGAGGAAGAACAATTATCCTTGGAAAAGATCCATACAGATAGGAACCCTACTGATATGCTCACTAAGATTCTACCGCGAAATAAACATGAGTTATGTAGAGGCATGGTAGGACTTGGTGTGACTTGATGACTCTTATTTGGCTTCAAGTGGGAGAATGTTATGTGTGAAGCCAAATTCACGAAGGATTCTAGATCAGATCTTTCTACACTGCAATTAGTTTCTAGAATCACATGTAGGATTCTAGATCCTCCTACATTGCCAGTAGTTTCTAGATTATTCTAGATCTCCATCTGAATCACACATAGAATTCTAGATCCTTCTTCTGCCTCTATAAATTTGTAATTTCTCTGGCCAAGGAAAGCAAACCAAGGCCCAAGCCTATTATGTAATGCAAAGTGATTTCTGTTCTCCAGTGATTGTTTTATCTATTCCGTTGTTTCTGACTAAGTAATCTTGTTGTTTTTCCATTTGTCTGTCTCTGTGAATTATTCTCTACTATTGCCATCTAAGTCTCTAAGTATAAATCCGCTGTGTGTTATATATGCGCTCCCCCCTTAAACTTGACTTGGGGTTTTTTAACTAACTCTAGCCAAACCTACTAAGTGAGACAAGCCCGCTCACTCTAGCTCTTACCCCCCTTAGAGTTTTTACCCAGGGTATTGTTAACCCGACATCCCCCCTATCACCTAGGTCTAACCCTGACTTTATCGGTGATCACCGAGGGGTACACATGCCTTACCAGGTCTTACAGTAGTATGCCCATTTACATGCAATAATTTTCACTTCATTAATTTTTTTTTATTTATTGCTGCTGCGATTATGATCCATCCTCTCTCAATTTGATTTGCTCAAAAACTTATATCAAACCGCTCCAACTACAAGCCCAACAAGAACCTCGTAGATTCCAGCACCGGTGTCCTCACATAGCAGAAACGAACAATTTTTGAAGCCGCATGAACAATTTTCTTTTGCTGACTTGCATGCAGCCCATGCCTACTCCATCTTTCAACACGGCATAGAACACACAGGAAATATCCCTTATTGATTCCCTACGGAAAAAGCTCCGAACAAAATTAGCCTTGAATTTTAATATTACTAAAGGTATCTCTCAACCTTCTTTAAATAGCCGCATGAATCTCGAACAATTCTTCAGCATGTTCTAAACTGGTAAATATCGCAAATGCACTACAATCCCTGGCCGTTACAACACTATCTTCCACACATTTTCCTCAAGGTTCTTCCACATATGATTGTTCCACCATTATTTTCTAGACCTAGATCTGTAAACAAGCTGCATTGATCTCATCAGGCACTATAAACCCCTGGCATCAAAGAATCCCTTTGAAGCCAATATCTGGCCTTAATACCAGTTGTTAGAGTCACGATTGTCGTTACACCAAAACCCGCAGGTGTTAGTAAACAGAGACATCGTTAGTGTTAAGAACATGCCATGAAACACATGGGAGCGTTGGATCAACACCACCATTAACGGGGAGCACAATAGTGCCAAAAAATAATGCATTATCTCATGGTGTATTCTTTATTCTACACGAATGATAGTATTACGTTTCTTTTGTCTTAAGAAACTCTGATGGCCCTTGCAAATCTTCAATTGATAGCAAAGGATGTTGGTCGGGCTTTATCAATAAAATTCAAAACGTCGTTTTTACAGACGAAGAGGGAGTCTTTCAACAAAAAATATTTGAAGGCATGTTCACATTGCGTGAAACTCACAAACATTCCCATTGTCTGCTTTGGTATTCTCAACGATTCGTGGATGTGTCACAGAGCTATTGAGGCATAGTCATGAAAAGTAGTCAATAATGTATTAATCATGTGGATTCCATGACTAATAAAAGCATCGCCCAGTGCTTTTCCTCTAAGAATGAGAACAATTAAAAGAATAAAAGATTGGTAAATATTTTTTTTACACATTAATCAAATGGTTGGATAACATAACTAGTTTTGCAGGGTTTTTATTAAAATGAGGTTGCTGGAAAAGCTTATTGAGCTGAGAGGTTCATTATATAGCTTATTATGAAGAAGTCATGTGTAAGTATTTCAATGTTTTTCAAAATAAAATATTTTTTTTCTCTAAATTAAAAAAACAATATCAGATATAATAAAGAAGAAAAAAAATGCTAATACATATTTAATTAGTTGTCCATACGACTTAATATAATTTGGTGTAAAATAATTAGAAGTAAAAAAAAACATGTTATACTTTTCAAAATTATTTTAACACATGATATCTGAAAAACACTTGGAGGGACGTTTTGAAACCTAACATGCGGTACAAATTAGGTTCTTCAACACTCCTCCTTAATTACAATCACACAAAAATTCAATAGAGATTCGTATTGCCCTATGTCTCAGCTAGGCTTTACAATTTAAAAATTTGAGTTCAACTACGTTTACTTTTCTTCTTCCCTTCTTCTAGACTGTGTAGCCTCTAAATTGTTTCAGCATTTTCTTCTTGTTGTATCCTTCAAACCTTAGTTTCTTATTTGGTTGTCGTAGGTGTTCCATTATTCCAGACTGTCTAAGCATGTCTTGGACTTCTTAAAAAATCGTATTGTATGTGGATCGCTGTCACATGTCAGCTTTTGTTGTGTTTTTTTATCCTCAATGTACTGCAACATAAGAAGATAATAAAATTTTATCTCTTTACGACTCCAATACCTGAAAATTTCATTAATTTGTTTATCGTCCAAGTTGTCTTCAAGGTTCATTGTTGCAAATTCTATGCAGAACTCATCTAAGCCATGCTTCAAGGAAATTTAACTCTTGTTCTTAATCATCCTGTGTACCTACACACTAGAAATCAATCTTAGAATTAAAAATATTTGCAGAACCACATTGGTTATGTTCATTCTGCTCTGCAATGAGAGCTTTCTATTGTTGTGCTTCCTTCTCTGCCTTTTTCCTTGTCTTTTTCTTCTCTTTGTGGGCTTCCTTCTTTGCCTCTACATCTATCTATGTCTTTCTCCCTTTCACTTTTGTACTAACCTGTGTTGTTGCAGATAGGTTGTCTCTCACTTGCTTTTCAGATTCAAGTAGGATTATCTCACCATATAACATCATGTTAATATGATGTTTTTCTTGCAGCTTCTACAACTACTCAATTCTAGTGAACAAATCTTCATCAAAGTTTACATGAACAATATTAATTGTTGAATTTACCATAGTAGTCACTGCTCTAATGGCAAGCTATGTTGCTATATTCACCAAATTTTTTTCAGTAATCTTTGTTGTTGTGTTCATCAAATTTTCATCAAGAAGTTTCGCTACTGCAATTACCAAATTTTCATCCACTTGCAGCTATGCACAATGAGATTCAACAAAATTTTCATCTCATTGTAGATCTGCTGCCATAAATTCACCTTCATCTTCAACTTCAATGCTCCTCCTTACACCTAAACTCCTCTAAGGGGTATCTCATGTCTCCTTGGTGGTCATAGTCTCTGAAATAAAAGATAAAATGTTGTCATCCACTTATTATTTTATGCATGCCAACCTTCATCTTCAACTTCAATGCTCCTTCTTACACCTAAACTCCTATAAAGGGTATCTCATGCCTCCTTGGTTGTCTTGGTCCTGAAATAAAAGATAAAATGTTGTCATCCGCTTATTCTTTTATGCATGTCAACGTGAATTTTGCCTCTTCACTTCTAAATTTCGAAAGATCTCAAACATCAAGACTGACACTTTAACCTTCTTAGCCTCTTGGCTTTTCTCATTTGTTTAGCACTGACAAAATGCAGCTCACCAAACAAATTGCCTTGCAGACATAGTGGTTTCCTGCCATAAAAATACCTCTATAATGGCTTCTTTGTTGCTTGGCTTCAAAAACAAGTTACAATTTTTCTCAAAAACAATACATTTACACATAAAAACTTTCACAAAACCACCTTCCATTATTATTTTGTATTATTTTTTAAGTAACATTTCAATGCTCAGAACTAATGTGAATGACTCCCCTTCTTTAAAGGGACCTCTTCAAAAATTTGAATGCTTTTTAAAAACAAAAAGCTTTAAACCAAACCCTTTCTCTTATTTAATACACCCTTGAAAATAAATTAAATGCCCTTTTGTCCCTTTTGAAAGGAGCAATCCACGAAGCCTGCTTTTAAATAAAGCTTTAATAATACACATGAGAAAAGAGTTCCTCTTTTTTTTAACTTCTAACAAAAAAAGAATTAACGAACCCTTATGTGGATCTTTGAAAAATCGAAGAGCGTACTTCGATGTTCTTTTGACGTTGAAAGACTTGGTGGAGCCGTAGTATGTTACAAAACGTGGAGGCTTGCTTCTTTTATTTTTAAAAAACAAACACGGCTTCGAAATTCTTGGATGGACTTGGAGCTCCCCCGGGATTATCTGCGCACTCTCGCGAAGTACTTCTTGGCACTAGTGCGGAACTTTTATTTTTTTACAATTTTGTAGGTTGTAGATAATTTGCGCAGTTTTTTCTTGGCTGAGCTGTGGATAGGAGTCTTTTATAGATCTGCGCAATTCCATTTTAGTTATTTTCATAGGTGTGAAATTTGTGTTTTTTGGTTTAAAAAAAAAAACTTTTTATGCAATTAACGACCTTGGCCAATTTTCTAAATTTTTAAATGTTGTCATGGTCATAATCATAATTATTATTTTTGGCATTGTCTTTTAAGTTGTCATCTTTTGATCATGGTTATCATTATTTTCATCTTGGTCATCATCAACAACAATAATGGCAAGAATAATGATTATGATGTTCATGACAAAGATGACAACAATGATGATAGAAACATTAATTATGATGTTGGGGATGATGAAAATTATAATGACGATGATAATGGTAGTGATGATGATGCTCATCGATCATCCCTCAAAATTAAAGTTGTTATTTCTCTTGAATATAGCATGTGTCGTAACAACCATTTTGGAGCACTTGTAACATTTTTTGGGTTGATGATATTTCTTATAACACCTATAGTTATGAACAATTGATGACAATGTCCATAATGATGATGATGATGACGACATGAATGGTGATTATGACGATAATGCAATGATGACAATAATGATGACGATGACGGTGGTGATGATAATGATAATCAAGATGATGACACTCTCTCTAAACTAGGGAGGTACTCATAATGAGACCAAAAAAGTACTATCAAGTTGAAATATTCATATAAGAAGGGATCTGGATTGATAAGAATCAATGGTGATTTACATCATCATAACCAACATTTTCAAAATAGCAAGGCCTTGACTAACAAGTTCTATCTCTCCATTAGATAAGAGAAAAATGTTTGGAGGCATAAATTTAGACACCACTGCCTCTCTAGGCACTTACCCCACCAGGATGTTCACCATGTATGTCCTCATGTCATGATCATTTCCTAATCCACTATTATAATATTTGACACTAGGAAATGTCAATCCTCATGACTATTCTTATCTTGAATTAATGTACTTGACTTAGGGAGGTTAGTCCTAGTCAAAGTACAAATTCGCAAAGAATATTGGTCCCAAATGTTTATCCAATCCATCATTCTCCCTACTAGTGTGTTTACTAGGCTTATGACTGTTAGTCTTGACCATAGTACATGACGCATGGATAACATGGTGTCCACCCTAACTCCCTCTCAACCAAGGAGGAGACGTCCACAAGCATAAGATTTTCACAAGAATACCCATCATTTTCATTGAGAATAACATCATTAATTTGTTTTCATCGCATGACGCCTTTATGATTAAGCATTCATAGATTTGTGGTAAAATATTTACCCTTTTTTAATTTGTGATGAAAGAAAATCAAGAAATGAAAGCTAAAGTCATTAAAGATACACTATAATCATTTATCTAAGTCCAAACTCTAGGTTGAAGTGAAAACTTATGTCAATGTTATATCTATGAGTTGTACAAAACTTATGAAAACTTATTCCCTAAGTCCTATATATAAGAAAAATCAAAGGAAAGAAAAATAAGGCTCAATGAATGGTAACTCGTGTATTCACTCCCTCTTTGGAAAACATATGAATATATACACTCCTAGTCACACTTGATCACATGTTTGTGATGGTTAAATCATAAAGTCCTCATTTCCCCTTTTATTTTCACTTCATCATTTAAGCAACTAATTGAGGATCTAGGGAATGTTTGTTGCCTAAGGGTTTCATGTCTACTCTTGGTTTACTTATGTCACACTAAGGTCAATTTATGTGACGGAGTGAAACACTTAAGTTTTTGGAGTTATTAGAACAATGTATTAAGTTAGTCACCACACACACATGTATTACATCTCATTTACCCACATGTCTGGGTTGGAGACTCATTGCTTGAGAAATTTAATTGATACTAATTTAGGGCTTTGATGGTATAGCTTACAAAATCTCTTGGTAAACATTGTGATTCATCCTTTCTTTTCCTCAAGACACTTGATAATATTGAAGTCACTCCTAATAATCCATGAAGATGGGGAGTATAAATTACTTGTGCTAGAAATAGAATTGAGAAATAGAGGTTTTCCATTTGCGATATTGGATTCATAGACATTGGATACATGGTAGTAGTCCTTGATGTTAATTAACTAAAATTGTATTGTCATAATGTGAAAAGAGGTAAACATATTAGTAACCTTGATGTCTTGATCATTTCACATAATATCCATTCCACCCAAGTATCTCTAAGCATCAATCACTACTACATGGCAATTCCTCCCCCATTTTCTAATTATATGAGGTAGAACCTCACTTGATATTTTTGTTTCTTATATCAACATTATTGATGGATGCTTTGCGTGCCATTTTTCTTTTAGGAGTCTCTGTTTTCTATTACTATTGAGGCCCCTCATGTTCCATGAGACTATTTTTATGGATAATTTACATAGAAAGGAAGTATAATGTGACTAAAAAACACATGTTTCAAGATTTAAGTGCTTGCATAATGCCACTTCATGCCTCTTATATTTTATGAACCTCAGACCGAATGGTGAAATTGATGGCCTTAAGGGAAACTGACTAATGAAAATCTCAAAAAGAGGTGACTTTTGACTTTATCACATACAAGTTAGTATACTAAAAAAATATCCATAACAATTTCATCAATCAATGAATCATTAAAAAAAACTTTTCAAAACAATTTCATCAATAAATGAATCATTACATTATAAAATACAATCTATAAACCTTTTAGGAATTTTTTTCTAAACCATGCTCAAAACCAACATATTTAATATTAATATTTAACAATAATATGGGCAATAAACATGTTATCAAGCCTAAGAAATGACATTAACAGAAAATTAAAAAGAATGCAACTAATGGGAGTGACCACTCAAGGCCACCATAAGACAATTAATCTATTAAGACCAAGATAAATAGGGTCAAAGATCTACAAAGGAAAAAGGCAAACCTATTTTAACTTTATTGTTTTATTAGGTGAAAGTTAAACATCTCAAGATATAATGAAGAGTAGAATTAATTTTATTGCATTAAGAAAACCCAAGCACATTCTATAACTTAGTAAGGAAGAGATGCATAATACCCATCTCAGCAACATAGCACATGCCATTAAGTTACTTTTTTATATATAATTTAAATTTATATCATACAATCACAAATTTAGCATGAATGGAATGTTTAATATCCAATTTTAGAGAAGCAAAATATAATTTTTGCTATAAAAAGAAACCAAAAAACTAAAATATATTTTTTTCAAAAAAAATACAAAAACTAAATATATATTTAAAATAAAACTAATATATATATATATATATATAATATATATATAATATATAATAGATATAGATATATATATAAAATGTTTTTTAGAATTTTTTTAAACACATCCCTCCATTCTAAGAAGCAAAACTAATAATAGAAATAAGGACAGACCAAAAATCTTCCTTTCTTTGGTAAGTGTTTCCCACCATTCATTCCACTCACTCGAGTTATTTCATAAAGCAAGGATAAGTGTTATTTCACACTCTTTTGGCAAATCCTATTGAGCTTCGCCTTTGATATGTCTATTCCTTGATGGAGTCCTTGATATATTGATCAAGTTTTGATTCCTTGGAGATTAATTAGAGAAAAGAAAACATGAGCACTCTTATTTCCAAGTTCAATGCCTCTCATGGTGGATACAAGGCAAGGGAGGGGTCGCTGTCATGGTCATAAATCTAAGTTCATTGTCTCTAACGGTGGACGAGGAAAGAGAGGGGGTTGCACTCATGGTCGTGGTCATGGTTTTGGATTTTTTTCTTTTATATTATATTTAGGGAGTTCAAAGTAATTTGAATGGAATCATTGTCGTCACTACGTGTAATGGATTAAGTGCGACAATGATAAAATGAAATAATTATTTGTGAGCATTTCTTCTTGAATGAACATTAGGATACATTTTATCATAGAGAAAAATGCATGCATTAAAAACAACTCAATATTTTATGTGACATTCATATTGTATGTGACTTATTTTTCATTAGAAACAATTTACTTTTTCATGTGACATTCTTTTTTCGTTAAAATTTCTTCTATTTCTAATATGAGTTACAATTGTAATTTGAAATAAAGCTTCCAGTGACTCTTAATTTACCAATCGTGCATGGATATCATAAGAAACATTCACAATATAATATGAAGAACAAATGGATACCTACTTCATATGCATTAAAAAATCCTTCTACTAGTTAATGTCAATTACAAGTGTAATCTTAGTTGGATCTCCAATATATCTTAAACCATATTTTCATTTTATTTTTTAGTATTATTAAGTGTTGTTATGTCCTACCTCATTTTTATGGTTAGCATTGAAATAAAAATACGCATTGTGCTATAGAATTATTACTAACATGTAATATTGATCTTTTTTCTAGAACACTATAAGTAATGACCACGAAGATGATGATACAGACTATTTTTAGATTACATCATATATAAGAGACGATGATGATGAGGGTAATGATGATGTTGGTGATGATTATCTGGATGATATTATCAGGATGGTTAGGATGATGATCATGGAAATGATCATGAGGATGATCTTGATTACGATTTTAGTGGTTCTAGCAAGCCATGTGTTATTTTTTATATTTAGTTGGGATGTATTAATATGGTAATAATACATTTGAATTTTAGTTGATTCAAATAATGCTGATGATACTATCAGTCCTATTTTGTTACCTTATGAATATGTTGAAAATTGTTTACATTTTTTTTATGAAGAATTATTGTGTATGATGAGATTCCTATTTTGTTATGGATGTTGTGAATTTCCTTTCAAATAATGATATCTATGAAACATTTTTATTTGGTAATCATACATTGAATTTTAGTTGATTTCATTAAATATGATGGTTATATTATCATTTTTATCTTGTTATTTTATGTATATATTGAAAATTATCAACATTACTTTGATGGATGTTGTGAATTTACCTTAGAATAATGGTGTTCACGAAAGATTTTGATCTAAAAATCACACATTTGAATCTTAGATGATTTGATAAAAGATGATGATGATATTATTGGTATTATCTTGTTACTTTATATATGTGTTTAAAACTGCCAGTGTTTTTTGATGGAGAATCATTATGTATGATGATATTATTATTTTTGGATGCAATGTTGTGAATTTACCTTGGAATAATGATATTTGTGATAAGTGTTGATTTAGTAGTCATATATGTATATTGAAAACTGCCAATGATATTTGATGGAGAATTGTTATATATGAGGATACTGCGAGCTTTTTTATGATTGTTGTCAATTACCCTTAAATTTGTTTACAAATATTAAGTTATCAATTTGAATTTTGATGTCTTCTTAAATGTTTTATACATGAAAATACCTCCTCATCATCTCGGAGGAGAATACTATGTTATTGGTTGAAATACCCCTTTATCCTAAACTATATAAGACTATAATACAAGTTATGTACCATGAGGACCATGTTATCCTAGTTTATAACAAGTTGTTCCCTTCATCTAAATTTTGGTACCAAAATTCTCACTCAATCACGAGGAAAAAAGCTCAAGTTAACTAGAATTTCACACTCTTGTTTACTTTCAAAAACTCATATAGTGGAATGTGATCTCTTTATCCTCATCTTTAGATTTTTCCTAAAAAAAAGCATACAAAAGCGGGAAAGAGCCATAAAGCATGGGGAAGCTTTTTCCTAACCACAAAAGCATCTAAAAAGTGGAAAAGGCCACTTTTATATGAGGAAACATTATTCACCGAAACGCTTTTGCCCAAATTGAACTAATGAGGAATTTGTGAAATATTCATGGCCTTCACTTTCCTATATATTGGAGGCTTGGCCATTGAGAAAAGGATGGGAATTCTTGTATTGTTACGCTACTGAGATCTATCTTGAGAGGGAGAGTTTTGGAGCTAGGAGTTGGGGGAGGTGTTGCTGCAACTGCATCTGATGGTTGTAGCTTTCCTCCAACTCCTTTATTATTCGTTATTTAATTATTCTATTTAACTAATCAATGTATGGGATTTTGGTTTATATTGATTTATTCAGCAATATTTATATGTTTCTGATAGTTTTGATTATCGAGACATTATGTTGTGAAGGTTGCTTTGTTCTCTCTCTTATGTGTAGAACCAAGATTTGGAGCTAGCTAGGAGCATTTCCCAACTACACTAAAAACTCCAACAATACCTACATGCGAGGACTCACATGAATCCCTTCTCTTTTGCTTAATCTTTACTCTGCATCTTGATCTACAAAGAATCCCAAGCCTTAGAAAAACCTTTCTCTTAATCAATTTGTCCTAGGTTTCTAAGATAAACAGAGAGGGTTTTATGTTCATCGAACCGTTCATTAAATCCTACAACAAAATGATATTTTTAAACTATAGTATATTTCACTATGTAATTGAAATTAGTAAAATGAACCCATAAAGGGGGTCATAAATGGAAATAAAAGTAAAACTCTAAACAAAAGGTCGAATGTGGATGTAACCATGGATGCAAAATTGGCAGTAGAATTGGATGTTAAACTAGCCATCAAAACAAGATGCAAACAATGACATAAAAATGATTTTAGAGTGGAATTAAAAAAGGGTGAAAAATTAGACACAAAGAAGGGAACAAAATATGGCATACAGAAGGATACCAAATTGGGCACAAACAAGGATGCAAAATAGACACCAAAATGAGGATGCAAAGAATGGTGTAAAATTAGGATGCAAAATTGGGTGCAAAAAGGATGAAGAAAAGACACAAAACAAGATGAAAATTGGGATTAGAAAAGGGTGAAACCAAGGATGCCAAAAATGATGCATAACTAGATGAAAATTCAAACTAAAATCTAGGTGCAAAATTAGATGAAAATGTGGACACAAAACTTGGTAGAAAAATGATGCAAATTTGGATGCCAAAAAAGATGCAAAATTAAACACCAAAAAGGATGCAAAATTGGACATAAAAAATGGTGCAAAATTGGACACAAAAGTAGAAAAATGGGTGCAAAAATGGTCATAAAAGTGGCTCAAATTTGGATGCAAATTGAGATGCAACATTGGAAGCAAAATGGGGTGCAGCAAATCATTCAAAACTTGGTGCAAAAACAAATGCAAAAGTAGATGAAAAATGGCTCAAAAATGAACGTAACATTAGACACAAAATGGGATGTAAAGGTGGATGCAACACATGGTTCAACATAGGATGCAAATTTAGATGCTCAAAAGGGTACAAAATTTGCCACTAAATTAGATTCAACATATGGTGCAAAATTCGATGCAAAAAATGGTGTAAGAAAGGTAGAAAAACTAGCACAAAAATAGATGTAAACCTAAGTACAAAATTAGAAGAAAAAAGTGGCATAAGAGTAGATTAAAAAATAAGCACAAACTGAATGCAAAAAAAATTACTAAATCAAATGCAAAAGACAGTGTTAAACTTGATGCAAATTACGACACAAAACTAGAAGCAAATAATGGCACGGAACATGAAGCAAAGAATGATGCAAAATTAGATGCAAAAAATGGCACAAAATTAGAACCAAAACTTATTGTAAAACGAAAAACAAATCTTGGTGCAAAATATGATGCAAGAAATGATACAAATTTGGCATTAAAAAAGATGCAAAATTTGGCACAAAAAATTATGCTTTAAAAATTGTACAATAGAGCCAGAAATAGCGCCAGGCTACTCATCCCAATTGAGAAAAAATGCACTAAAATCTGGTGCTAAATATGGCGCAAATTGCTTGTTTTGTTGTAGTGAATTATCATCTTGAAAGATCAGAGGAGGGTGGGGAAGATGCAACTATTTTTAAACAATTGATCGAGCACCCACTTCTACATCAAAATGTAAGAATTGGCTATTTAAATACATCATTTTAGCTCCATGTAGGGAAAGCTAGAAAATATTAGATATAGTCTTCCTTTAGCTAAATTGAGAATCAGAATATAACCTTAGATAAAATTTATTTGAATTCATCATTTTCAAAGGACTTACCAATGGTTAACTAACTAGATTTCTAGTCTCTTTGCGAATGATCATACTCATCTTCCCAACTAGGGTTTTTTCATGATAACAAATTCTTTTTGGTACTGCTTAAATGAACGTGAAGATGGGGATTTATTCAAACATTATCACACACTTTAATAAGTTCTAAAGATATGATGCTTATTGTTTTTCCTTTAAAGTATGCAAGGTCTTTATGGCCACACCGTCTTTAGAAGAGAGCACACTATATAAGGGTTGGCTACCATGCTCTATTAGCGTTTTTTAATATTTGTTTGCTACTCGATCATGTGATGAGACATGGCGATTTTATTAAAAAGGAAGCAAAAAGAATTGTAAAGCTTTGCACTTCAATGATGAAAAATTAAAACACATTTGCTCCATCTAATCTATATTTCTATATTAAAAAATGCTACCGAGTGATTTAACAACATCATTTAGATTGCAAAAATTTATAAATCATCATTGCATTAAGAAACCCAAAAAAATTACATAAACCAAATTTAGATGAAAATGTTAAGAATATGATATAAAATAGAAATTGTGGCATTTTTAGCAGAATCACATATTTTTCATAATTAAATTCACTTAAACTGTGAAATTAAAAATTATAACTTGACCACCTATTTGCATGGGAATGAACAATTAAATGAGAAAAAAAATCATTATTAAATTTATTTTGTATAATTTTTTCAAGAATTTTAAAGATAGATAAAAAAATTCCGACCACGCACTTAAAAGTCATAGGGCAGTATGTCTGATCTTCAAATTATTACGAAGAACTAACAAAGAACTAAACCTCTGTGAAGCTTATAAAGAAAAACGTATTTGAAGTGCCAATAATAGAGTGTAATATGCACGTGAAAGTACTTTTATTATTTGCATGTGAAAAATATATCTCATTGATGAATGGGATACAACTCAGAAACTACCTAACTTCAACAACGCAGAAAACTAATTATAACATATTGATATATATGTATGGGATATGATTATAATAATTTGTTGAGCCATAACTAGGGTCGAGCGCTAATGTTGTCCCTTAAAGAAGATCGACGCGTATCTGTACGTTCCCTAACTTCCAGGCAAAACGAAGATTCACCTTTATTCTGTATTTAGATAAGTCTATGTTGCCCTTGGTTTGGTTACTTCCCTACTCCCAAAATGGAAAACTAAAAGTATATTATGATTCGATGTTCGCCTCAATTATTTGCATATACATAATAGTATTCATCATGATCGCACCAGTTTCACTTGTGGGCCGTACTTTTCTACAGTTAAATGGATTAGGATCTTCTCATATGATCTTTGGGACGCTTTGGTTTCGTCTGGTGGAAGAGATCTTTGAGTCTGACAACAGATCCCGACTCATTTCTTTATGAGTTAATGTGATCCTCGGTTGTTTATCAGGATTCGATTCAGGATTTTGTACTAATCTGGAAAGCCGGAAGTGATCGAATACTAATCTGGTTGCAGACGATCGCGGACCCACTCGCTCGTCTGGAACTTGTTGGCAAAGCTTTCATAATTTTGAAATTAGGTCGTTTAAGGCATATTTGACGTCAAATATGAGCATCCCTTCATCGTTGCCTTCACCTGTTTTCTCTTATAGCGATATGGCAAACACGTTCGATATCGAAAGCGTATTGGGTACTTCCAATCCATTTCTACCAACGCAAGACCCATTTCTATTGAGTTATAATCCTGATGACAATATCAAGAAATTTAGCATGTTCGATAGCTACGGCTCTGAAAACTCAACCCACCTTTCGAATCCCCAAATGCAAACATTGTGCAATTCCAGTCCTCCAAGTGATGGTCAGTTTCTGAATAGATTACCAGGTTCCGTCACGGCAGACAAAAGGAATCACAAAATGATTGAAAGACAGCGGCGTAAAGAAATGACAGTGCTTTTTTCACAGCTAAGGTCATTGCTCCCAGAAGAAAATCTCCGGGTATGTATTTTTATGCTCAATATCTAGGGTTTTGTGAGATGAACTATATTCTCTAGGGTTTCATTCTATGGAAATTGGGTGTTCTGTTGCGCAGGGAAAACGAACAATGTCACAACAATTACATGAAGCTGTCAATTACGTCTCTCATCTACAGCGAAAAGTCGAGGACCTTTCTGCCCAAAGAGACAAAATGAAGGTCAACTCTGATCAAAATGCGAAACCTTCATTCAAGAAATTTTGCAATCAAACACCACAGTTCGTAGGATCGGATGGGGAATGCCCTGCAGTGAAAATAAACTCTGTGGGTTCCGGTGTTCAGATCTGGACATACGCTTTGGAACATGAGATCGCGTACTCAGATATTCTATTGGCATTGGAGCAAGGTGGGCTTGAAGTTGTGAATGCTGCTTCATCTGCTATTCACAACAAAGTTTATCATACAATACATGCCAAGGTAGTCTCTTATACTCCTTGTCAGTTGTAATATTATTCTTCTTCCATAACTAAGAAAATCTTAACTCAAAAATAACCACATGCAAACCTTTCCCACTTCTAAAAATCCTGGGGTTACAAACATTCATGTTTCTACGCAAACCTTTTGGATTGTTAAAACCGAATGTCTGAAGAGTTATGTTTATTTTTCTTATATAAAGGCTTAACACATACTACATTGAGATCTCTTTTGCGAACTCTAAAAGCACTTGGCTTCACTGCCTGCGGTAAGCGCATCTGTTTATATGTTCTTTTAACGACGCAGGTACTTGATCTCAATACTTTTAACATCAATACCCTCTATCAGAAGCTTTGGCATTTGGTAAGCAAGGTGGACATCAAGGATCAGGATCTAAGGACCACTGAAGATCGAGCATAATGTTTCCTAGTACACATATAAATGTTTTTAAATGTCTGTCAGGCTTATATTATGCACCCATCTTAAACTGTGTGAAAGATTTGTCAGAAATGCATGGTTGATAAACCGAATAGCAGATTTTTTAAAAATGCTTAGTTGATAAGGTCAATAACAGATTAGTTGGAACTGCATATCGAGTGATAGAGTAGCTGAAGGTTCTAAACGTATAGAATAAATTTGCTAACCTGAATATTTGATAAACATGAATATTTTTGGTGGACAGAGGATTGCGATGGTGTTTGAATTTTAATAGAAAAGAGTATTTTTATACACAGGATCAAAACAATTAACATTCTGAAGTGCAAACTTTACTTAGATACTTGGTGCATTTTGGAGAACCTAAGAAGCTTCTGGTTATGTTAGATGAAACCAAATGTATTCTTAACTATGTAAATAAACCATCAAAACGGTTTTGTATGACGATAATATCTCTTCAGAATTGCTATGCTAACCAAGCCACATATAGACAGAGCACGGGTATGGCCCATTTCATTATAGTTCGTACTGCCGTATAAGAAGGTGCCAGGATATCACTACCATTTGGTAAGCAAGATTTAACCACGAACTTGAAGTCAATAGATTACAGTCATACTGAAAACTTTGATGCCTTATTCACATATCTTACAAGATGATGCCAGATTATCCTTTATTCTTATGAAACTCGAGGGAAACCAATATTTACATTGCTATTGAGGCCATTAATGGTTAGACCATTAATCACAACTGCGCAAAGGTCGCCGCCCACTATTCACATGTCAGCAAATTTAATGTGACTGTGCAAGAATCAGTCGAACATCATTTCAAGACGGCGGAGATCAGGGAAGGTCATTATTGACTCTCCTTCGTATGAATCTATAAATAATTATGTTTAGTAATGGAATATCAAGCTCATTCTATGAGTCTTCAGTGTTTTTGTCATGGTATCAGAGCTCAGGTGAGTTGTTGTGAGGTTGCTAAGGGTGTGCTTGGGGTAGCTGTGGAGAGCCAACTACACTATTGGAGAGCGCCATCACTTAGAGCCTAAGGTGAGCTGAAGACCTTGCAATTGACTAGTGTTTGAAGTAGTCGGCCAGCAGGAGATGCATGGAGTAGCGCTAAATCCAGTGGTGTGAAGTGCGTACTGGAAGAGGATAGTGCGTTGAAGCTATGTTGTTACACCGTTGTTGTAGTGTGAGCGTGTGTAGCGAATCATGTGAAGCTCTCTAGTTGAATTGTATGAACTTGTTGCTGGGTGGTAAAGCTGTGGGTAGAGACAACAAAGGTAGTCTGAGTCTATGCATAGGGAACCAGTGCCACTACCCATCATATATTGATAGCGTGATTACTGTGTGAAGCCCAAGTTCCCGGTGTCATGGAGTAAGGACAGGTAGAGCTCTGTGGCTGTGTGTATTTAGAATTCTGTGGTATTTGAGCAGAAGATTTGTGGGGGCCTGTCGCTGCTGTAGTGGGTGACCAATTTGTCTATGGTTCACTCTTTTCAGATCCTCCATAGGGATCTGCCTTGGTTTAAGGAGAAATTGTTGGTGAGTGTTTTCTCTTGTAATTGTTTGTTTATTAAGTTGTAGATCAGAAGGGATCAGAGGGGATCAGAGGGGCCCAATTGGTGTCATGGCCGGAACTTTATTCTAGTGCAAAGGCTCTACGTCAAGAAGCTACTAGCGTTGAGTGTGGGTATATTCAGTTGCTGGAGTTCTCCAATTGGAGCTGTAGGCCTATGGTGACGAGAGAATTATCTTTGAGAATCTATCTGCTGGAAGCCACAGCCTGCATTGTTTAAAGCTATGATGGTGGACCCCTAGTGTGATGTCTATATCGAGCATGCGTTAGTTGTGTTCTTGGATGAAAGAGAAAGAGCATGAAATTACTATCAAGTGGAGTCATTGGAAGAGGCATAGAAGAGAAGAGGAGCTGCCAGCTAGCATAGAGTGTGAGAAGTAGAGCGTTGTTGGAGTCTTTTGTTGAATGCCTGAGTGTGTTCGGCTAGGTTTGAGAGCTTGAGAGCCGATTGAGAAGCTTCACAAGGCGCTGTTGTTAGTGAAGCACTGTGTGGAGAGCTTCTTGTGCAAAAGAGTGCTACAAGTAGGGCTGATTTACCAAGTTGAATGGTGCAAGTGGGTCTTGTTCAAGGTGAATATTTGCTTGGTTCATGTCAATATTTATGTATGCCTAGTTTGTGAAGTGTTACTGAGTGTGGAAGGCCAATTTAATGCACTGTTCAATCTGCAGAGAGTGTTGTTAGTGAGCACTGTGTGTGGAGAGCCCCTTACAAGGTCACTGGTCTATTAGAGGGAGTACAATGAGTGAAATAATATTGGATGTTGATCTTTTTGATGATGCTTTTTTGGAGAACCCATTTGGAAGTATTTTTGGGCCTGGTAATATATTTTATTCCGATAATATTTTTGAGTCACGGGAACTATTAGATCAACATAATGATTTTATTGATGACCATAAATATTCAGAGGTGGAGTTCATTCCACAGGAGAGAAAAACTTGTTTGTTTTTTAACCTAATTGCTAGTAATGTGATTGGCTCTGTTTCTAATATTTCTGCGACACTGGAGGATATTACCATGGATTTTGTTCAGAGACCGCTCATATTCGAAGATGAGTGCATTTCGGTGGCTCATTTGCTGGTTCCTCATGGAAAGTGGGGAGAACATGAATTAGATTACCTTGTTCGGGATCTTGCATTGCATCCCAATCCGGAAAAGGTTTATGATGTTAAGTACGTAAGCAAGGAGTAGAGGAAGCTCATAAGGAAAGCAATAAAGGTGAAGATGAAAGCAAAGGAAAAGGAACAAGCATGGACTCTTTAGTAAGACAAAAATGAAATGTTTTGTTGTAAGCCTAGCTAAGACTTAGACGAGCAGGGAGGTTAAAGTTTAGGTCGTTGTGATTAATGGGAGGTGTTAGACCATTAATCACAACTGCGCAAACGGTGCCGCCCACTATTCACATGTCAGCAAATTTAATATGACTATGCAAGAATAAGTCGAACATCATTTCAAGCGAAGGTCATTATTGACTCTCCTTCATATGTATCTATAAATAATTATGTTTAGTAATGAAATATCAAACTCATTCTATGAGTTTTCAGTGTTTCTGTCATTAATGCCTTTGTATTTACTTAAATTTAATGAGGTGAGTATATCTAACAAGGTGAACATATACAATATTACTCGTTAATGAGTCAATAACATAGAAAATATTGGTTATCTGACCCATTAATGAGTCAATAATACTGTAAGTATTTGTTACCGAAGTCCAACGGATCCAGCAACATGGCGGTTAAGTTGTCTGCGTTGTCCTTGTACTTGTTGTTCGTTTGAACCATGCTACGCTCTCTTCCTTTCCTCAGATGTGTTTCTGTTTGTTCAAGTGTCCGTATAGCGTTCAGTGGAGATGGTTTCTAGTTGGATTGACGGGAAATCTAATTTGAATGATGGGGACTTCATACCAATTCACATATGAAAGAGGTTAGTTCTTTCATAAATATTTTCTGCGTTGACACAAGAAGGTGTTGGAACTACTACACCTACATGCGGACTATCAGTTAGAGCATTAGATTGCATGCAAGCGGACTCTTAGTTAGAGCATGGGACTACATGCAACTACTACACATCTACATGCGGACTCTTAGTTAGAGCATGGGATTGCATGCAAGATTCCTTTTGCATGATTTACTCCTTGATTTGCTCCTTCTTTAACTCCGCAACTGACTAGTTATCTCCGGAAATTGTTGTAGGTGTTGAGTCTTCTCATTGATCACCACTATAGTTCATTACCTTGGGATCTTCACCCACTATAGTTCATTACCTTGGGATCTTCACCCAGTAATGCTATATAATGAGCATTGTAACATATTTTCTAATGAATCATTCTTTTCTTCTTTCAATTTTCTTTTAATGTTTTTGCTCTGCAAAGCTGTGTGTTCAACCTTTACTAGCTAGATTCATCTGTGCAGGTTTTCTAACACATTTACAAGATGCAGAGTTGATTCGAGCTTGGGGAGTCTTTCTTACTGCCATACTTATTTTTATAGCAGCACATGGAAAATTTACTGCCTTATACCTTTTAGAAAGCTAGATAAGCACATCCATAGGATCACATTTATAAGGTTGCAATACAACATCAAATTTATTTCTTCATTCAATGCACAGCCCAAATCAAGAAATTCACATAGCAACAGGATTCAACCAGATGCTCACAAAACTCACTGTCTTCATCCAATTCTTGTTCTTCAAAGAAATTTTCAGATGGTTCTAGCTTTAGCATGGTAGCATGCAAAAACTATTCATCAAGTCACATTTTAATTTTATGTGAAATCTGCCTTGTTATCTAACTACTGCATGGAACTTTATTTTTTTCCTACATGTATATATTTTTCTTCATATGCTAATTTGATGGACTGCCAAGTGTGATTGATGAACCTCCTTTCCTTTGTATTTTGATTACTAAAATGAGTCTCCCCTCCTCTATTACAACATCTTCTAATGAATAACTGTTCAGTAACTGGTTTCTTTTATCGCTTGAAGGATTCAAAAGCAAGCAAATTATAAAGGGAATTTGGAATATTACTCTCTTGTAGGATACGGCTGATCAAAATGACAAGATATTCAATGACATATATGTATATTCCGAACACGTGCCAACTTGATAATAAAATTTCAAAAATTGGGCAAAGTGAATTAAGCCAACCAGAAAAAGGTTGGAAGAATACTTATGATTTTCACAAATTGGGAAGAGAAAGTGATGGCAACCAGCATAAAAAAAGTACATGAGCGTAATCCCATTAAAATAACCTCCTACAAATGTGATTATATTAAAGATTGGATGTGAAGATTTAAAAAAAATGTTCTATGATGAAACATCAGAGGGACATCCAAGCCATTCGTTCATGGCATGGATAATCTTAACACCAAAAGGAAGAGTATATGAAAAAATCACTTGGGAAATTAGAGTAGCAACTAACAACCACGTAGAATCCTTGGCATCAAAAATGTACTCCTCATCATTGTAGAATGTAAACTCTATGTGAAGGAACATATTGTATGATGGAGGCGGACTCAATAAAAAGTAATAAATCTCGTAATGCAGCTCGCAGCCCATACTATATAAATCTACTCCAAGTGACCCGTATGGGCATCCGTTTGACTAATTAAATGTTATATTTGAGAGATCAGATAAGCAATACTGGTAGCTCGCTTGGGACAGATCTCTCCAACACTGGGCTAAGTCAAGGATTTGCCAAGAAGGCGAAGCATACGATTGGAATGCATGTGCAGCAAAATGGTTGGGATTCCATACGACTGTTTCGCTAATATTTGAGAGCACATTTAAAACAGCAGGAAGCAAACTGCCTCCCAACTCCCACGTAAAGCTGAGTCTCAAACTGCTATTGACACCTCGAACAGTCAAGCCAACCAACTCTTGTGTAAGGTGTTGTAGAAGATCTGCGTGTAGCTATTATGGTGACTGCGTGGAAGCTTTCTAACATGTGTTGTTGCATACATGTGTGTAAAAAAGTGGAGATGAGAGGACACAACTTCCTCCAAACCTGTGTTTAATTTTCTGCCACATACACTTGTCTTTTTTTGAGTTGCATGTGCACTAAAGCCTTCTTTACATGTTATTCTAGCAGACTGAATTGGAGGTTGCATTGACTGTTTAAATTCGCAGCATAGATTTGAGAATCGCCGGGTGGTGGGGCGATTCTGAGAATTGCCCCATCTGCTATGAATCGTCCCAAACAATGCTTGATACCTCGCATATCCTTCACAGATCGCATTTAAAATGGTGATAACTCGCATATCGAATGAAACTTCACGTATCTAGTGATAATTGTCGTTGTAATTCGCATAGCTAATGTGATAACTCAGGAGATAACGACTTCTTCTGTGATGGCAAGTTTCCATCCAACTCCAACGACGTTAGAATTGTGTCTCACCTCTTAATGTAATTGTTGAGCATTTCGCTACCACTACGACTTCATGCTGTGACCCAATCGAATTATTTTTACTATTTTTACTACTCAGAGAAAATTCAATGGGACACATTTCAAAGCTTCAAATCTGAATAAAGTGGTTCATAAATAAGGAAATCAATATGTACGACTCTACTGTTATGTATTACTTTTCAGTAACATAATAATAGTGTACTAAATATTATATATATGTCATTATATATTTAATTCATTATTGTGAATTGCCAAATTATATAGTTGCCAAGTTTAATATACACTGTTAATAATATACGGTATTACCGGATACAAATTATTTACACATAAATAGATGATCACTCGTTTTAAAATTCTAATGAGAACGTAACTTAAAAAATCTAAAAACACTTCACACGAAAAAAAATATATATTTTATATTATTTTATTTTCCAAATGTATAGGATGACTTCTTATATGTGGTCAATTATATATATGTGTTTTTTTATGTGAAATATTATTTTATTTATTTTATTCTATTATAGCCTTTGTCATAAAATTGTATTGCATTTGGTTATTTTTCTAATGCATTTACCATTCTTTTAATATTAATAAATGTAATGTGAATTCAGAATTGCACACTTACATAATTCAATTTTCTATTCTATTCATCTAGTGCTTGTTGATTGCCTATATTGTGGTCCTTGGCAGTGAGAGTTGTGACACGATAATTTTCCTTACAACTCCCCTTTTGCCCAGACTAGAATCCAAATCTTGATTATAGCAATGCTAATATTTCACATCTTGCAATGTTATCGCTTGTGAGGGATTTATCTTCGTTCTTGATTTTATTAGTACCTTTCACAATATATATGGTTAAAGTCATTTCGGTCAAGAGCTGCCTACATCGTGTGAAGTTTGAATATGTTTTAGGGAAGAGATTCAAGGATAAGCGCTCGATTGCATGTGATTTTTCATGGAATCGTAGTGTAGATGATTTTAAACAAGCTGATGTATTTATTTTTAAAAGAGGAATGTGCTTAGTGAGAGTATAATACTACAACAATTCTGCGTAACTAGGAAAAGATATTTAAGTTAATTGGGAGTAATGTTTTATCATGGTATATTGTCAATCATTGGACATATAGTTGGCAAGGGGTTTGTGAAATGATTAATAGTTGAAATTATTGTTGTAGATCCACTGGGTTGACAGTAATATTTGTTGAATAATATATTGAACTCATCATTTTGAAAGGCTAAAAGAAAAATCACCAACATTCAAAATATCTAAGCTTAGTGTCCAAAATTCTTTGGCACGAGTTCTCGCTACAAAGATCTAATTTCCTACCAGAAAGTTGTGTGGCTTGTAACAAATATTTACAGGACAGTATCCCAGACTTCGGTAATTGCTAGACTAATTCTCGAGACTTTTCGGAGTGCGCACCCCAAACAATGCTTACTGGGCATCCAATACAATATTAAGCGGATTTCAGAATAGGAGTTCCTCTTCGTGAGGTAAAATTTATATATAGATATGAGTCAATAAGAATTATGGTAGCTGATTCATCCATGAAATGGGGACAAGCTAATTAATTTTCTTTGACAAAACTACAGGTTGGCATGCAAAGAGATCAAGATAGGCGGCTAAAACACAAAGCTGGAATGTAATACTCATATGCTATTACATTCATACGGTCACTAATCTCCTCATTCCTTTAATTATATTTTAGCTTTTGCAGTTGTTGTTAACATTGGGTAACTTTGCATGTGTGTGTAGATAACGTTGGAATCATTCCTTATTATTCTGTGTGGAACAAAGCTCTGGTACATCTTACTCATTCATGGTGGATTCTTTGGAGGGAATTATTGTTGTTACGAGGAAACCTACATCGCCACAACTACAACTACAGTCGAGCCTCAGAAAGGAAGCACAGTTGTGACTTCTTCCGTTTAACAATCGTTCTCTTGTAATATATCAAGATTTCATGAATGCCTTTTGTGGTTAGTGACTACAAAATAATGCTTAGAAGAGAAAATCAGGTGTAGACTTGAGAGGAACTGTGTAATTATTTTGTGCAAACTGCAGGTTTAACGAGTTGGATCCAGTTTGTGTATGAGTTGTAGTTTTGTAATATGTAAATCGTTGTTTCTTCTTATTATGGAAATATATGTTTCTCTTCAACTAAAATCTTTCTTATTTTCAAAGTTTATCATGAACAGGCCATGGGTTAAATTTTCATTCAAATCATTCCGTAGATACATGTACTCGTATGAGATTACGCTAGAAATTAAAATCAAGATCAGTCCAAATTTTTATATAACAGTGAGAAACTGGTTGTCGTATTTGCAATTTTGAAATTAAAATCAAGATCAGTCCAACTTTTTATATAACAATGAGAAACTGGTTGTCGTATTTGCAATTTTGCAATGGTCTGTTTCACGCAGGTGATGTTGCTTTCGTCAGTAGACATGTGGAAAAAACTTCTCAAGGAAATCGTCCATGGATGTTACACCGCCTATTACACATTCAAAAAACCCAATTAGTTTTCAAAATGTCAGAAATTTTCTAGATTTTTAAGCTCCACCTATAGCCTAAAGCTACTTATCCGTTTTTCTCCATTTTGGTTCCATTTTATCCTCATTATCCGTGATTGGATTATTAGGTTTTTTTATTAGAAGAATAAGTGCAAAATTTTCAGTGAGGAATCATGAGCTAGAGAAGGTTTACATTGAAGAATTGTTTTGTAGCATAAGCCATAAGCCATTTAAAACTTTAACATCTGTATAAAACATAGTTTTTCTATAGTTGAAGAATTTATAAAAGATTAAACCATTACTATATATTTTTAGATCTGAATTTGTTTGATAGTAATTTCAAAATTTTGTAATCGTAAGTTAGCGTAAGATTTTTCATTCCACTATTTTAGACCATTAATGCCATTTGACTTCATTATAGGCTAAAATAAGCACATGATGCAATAGTTAGTTAATTTAATGTCATTCCACTCATGCCATTTGGCTTAATTATAGGCTAAAATAAGCACATGATGCAATAGTTAGTTAACTAGTTTGTTGTACTTCATACTAAGTATAAATACTTATATGTTTTTCACTAAGAAGTGGCTGCCTTCCTTCATACTAGGAAATAAGTTTTAATTAGTTTTGTTTACTTGGTACTAAGTATAAACACTTAAAAATGGTCGTATTCCTAGACACTAAGGGAAAAAACACTAGAATTTAGTAGGAAGTTATTATAGTTAAGTAGTTTTTGTATAAAAATTAAGAGAACTAAGTTTAAGGGATTTTATTGTTTTGGTGTTTAATCATTTTTTCCTAAAATTCAAAGAGTAATTACTTCCAATCTTGCTGGTTAGTGTGTGTATGCTTGTGATTACCAATTCTACTCTAGAGAAAGGGCGACTCTAAAGAAGTGGTAATGCTAATTTTAAGTTATTTTTCTGTGTAAATATATAAATATGTTTTCTTTCTATCCATATATATTTCAATGAATTCAAATTGTTATTTTCTAACTTAGGAAATATTTCATTTTTTTATATTTGTAAATTATTTAATTTTTTTTGTAAAATAGCTATACTCTATTTTATCCACTATATTGTATTTTATAAAACATATTCATACTGTATTTTATTAGATGTACCTTATTTTCTTCCTAGTGGTTATACCTTGTTTCTTTCAATAGCCCTTGCAATTATTTCATAA
>APFE031282480.1:40886-54879 GCA_000404065.3 Pinus taeda | reverse complement strand
TCAGATTTCTTCTTAAGGAAATATATCCATGTATTCCTTGATAAGTCATCTATAAATGATACATAGTACACAGACTAACCCAGTGATGGAACTTTCACAGGTCCAAACACATCACTGTGCATAAGCTCTAATATTTGTTTCGTCCTCTTACCACCAGAGGTGAAACTCACCCGATTTTGCTTCCCATATACACAATTTTCACAAAAATCAAAATCAGAGAGCTATTACTCATACCTTCTACCATACCTTTACCATAAAGTATTTGAAGGCCCTTCTCTCCAATATGTCCAAGCCTTTGATGCCACAACATGGTCTTCTCTCCAAATACCACTAGATTTTCTGCTCCACTTTAAGGAACCACAGAACTGTTGCACCCATCAACAACCGTGCTACCTTGCAGCTTGTACATAGCTCCAATCTGAACTACCAGTGCTCCCTGAACCATCTTGCAGGTATCCTCCTCGAACACTGTTTTTACACCTGCATCATCCAACTTGCTAACGGAAATCAGATTTCTGGCTAATGCAGGAATATGCAGAACACTCGTAAGTGTTCTAACCCTTCCGCCTAGTCATCCCCCAAGAAGACATCACCACCACCATGTTTCTCATACTCGTAGAACCACTCTTTATGGGGAGTGAAGTGAAAGGATTCACCTGATTCAATCAACCATGCCTCATGATCTACATGTGTACTTGAAGAAGCCAAGTGCACATCCCCATCTTCATCTGAGGTGCTTTTCGCCTTTGCAGAAGGAGCGTCATCAGATCCCTTTCCTTTATTAGGAGCTTTAGATTTATAGTCCCTTTTGTAGTGCCCTTCCTTTCCGCATTTCCAACACACAACCTTTATAGGTTTTCCTGGAGATTTAGATCTCCCTCTAGATTTAGATCTCCCACTCGATGATTTTTTTTTTTTTGGGACCGTCCTCATACAGACAAGGCATCACCATTTTGGCTCTTTGTATATTTTCGTCTCATCTCCTCCGTTAGCAAGGATGAGACTATTTCATCAAACTTCAAGGCAGTTGCATTACTACATATTGCAATAACCAGACTATCCCACGAATCTGGTAGAGAACACAACAAACTGATGCACTTATCTTCATCTAAAATTTTAATATCAACAGACGCTAACTGACTTACCACAATATTAAATTCGTTCAGATGCTCTGTCACTGAGTCTCCATCTTTCATCCTCAGGTTATACAGCTTTTTCCGCAGGAGCAATTTATTCACCAGAGACTTACATTGGTACAAAGTCCCTTACTTGTCCCACAAAGCCTTCGTCGTAGCTTCCCCTAATACATTCAACAATACTGAATCTAAGACACACAATCGTATTGTGCTCTTTGCCTTCCGATCCAACTTCTTCCATTCTTCATCAGACACTCCCTTTGGTTTAGTACCCGGATCTACCGCAATCCACTGATCTTTATCCACCAATAGATCCTCCATCTTGAGTTTCCATAACTCAAAACTCTGATCATTAAATTTCTCAATCTCTATCTTTTCGCTGCTCGCCATCTTCTTTCACCGCCAGAATTGATCTTGCAGATCTCCCACTAAACAGGGTCTACCACAAGCCCGAGTGAAACCCCTTAGCAACAAAGGCATCCCCTTGAAGCCAAAATAGCTCTGAACCAAATGTAGGTTTTAACCCCGTAGAGAAATTACCTGCATATGAATTCTAAAACACAGAAAATAAACAATGCGAGAGCATAACACATAAAACACATATACACAGAGATTTTCCCATGGATCCCAAAACTGGGACTACCAGCTTGATTTTTCATTTATATTCATTTCAATGTTATAATACATATTTATACATGCCGAAGCATCCAATACCATGGACCGAAAACCATTGCGTCCAAAAAACATGTGCGAAAATCATGCACAAAACCATAGGTGGGTCCGCCCAACCCAACAAAGGGTCCAAAACCAAAATTTTCTAAGCCGCTGCCGTGGACCCCATAAAGTGGGGTTACGGGTACGCCTCAAACCCCATGTGACCTCCCCCCACTACATAATCGGCACAACGAAGGGGGGGCTCCGCCCCCCTCTAACCCCCCAGTTAAATACGTGGGTTAGTCGTGGAAAGAATATAACACAACCCAACAGGACAATCACACCCATCATGACAAAGTAGTTTCGCCTATGAATTACCTTTTTTTATAGGGTTTGATGGAAGAATAGAACGATTAAAATGGAGCAATGAAATGAAATGGTTTGATAGTGGCAAGGTTAAAATGAGATGGATTTTCAAAGCGGTGGCTAAATTACAATAAAGCTCTTTCTCTTGTACTAATTATTTCCCATGATTCTTCATATCTGATCTTATAGGACCGTTGGGATTTGAAAAAATTTGAATTATTTGTATACAATGAGGAATAATTTCGACATGATTAAGGGATATGGGTGATAGTAATGGGATATTAATAATAAGGTCATAATATAGTTCATTGTTTCCAATGATGTATCATAGATATTTAATAAGTCCATTAGCTCATAATTATATTGCTTCCTTCAATGAAAATTGATTTAACATCCTATAGTCACCTTATAATGTATACCTATTTGATGTGATAACTTCTCCTTTGCTTGCAAATGCTTTGTAGGTTTACAATGCTTGTTGGAAGAATTTAGTTGCGAAATGTGAAATCGGTTGCAGAATGTTGCAAATTCTCTAGATTTATCTTACAACTTATTATTTTTCTTTGAAACTTGTTGTTGTTGGACATTGATGATATTTGATGATGCTGATGTATGTTGGGAATTCTCTTTAAAAGTCAAAAATATTCTTCAAAAACTTTATTAGAACTTGAAAAATTCATCTTTTGCAAAGAAGGAAGGGGAACAAAAGTAAATGGGAAGAAGAAAGTGAAATATGAAAATCTAAGTTGCCAAGGATCCATTGGCTTTTAGCTAGTATTTTCTAGATAGAAATGCCATCAATGTTGATTTTCATATCTATGATTTTATTTTCATTCTTTTTTTTTCTTCTAATAGAAAACAAATTACAATTATTTTGATGGTAGGGAAGGATAATCTCCCTTCCTCACCAACTTCATATCAAAATTCTCTTGTAGATATTTGACAAATTCTTCCTGTCAAAGACTTATGATATATTTTTAATCTATGACCATTAACAAGGAAGGTAATTTTTATTTCATCAATAGTCCTTATTCTAACTGTGCCATTATATAATTTGTGTCTATTTCATAGAAACCAAGCCAACGTGTCCGAAATTTTCCTTGGAAATCTTTGAACTTAGAATAAAAAATAAGCGCCTAGTCACATGGCTTCAGAGAGGTCAAGCCCCAACCTTGTTGTTGTCCTAAAGGTCTCCACTTGGAATTTAATTGGAAGCAATAATTTCTTCCCATAGACAAGCTCATAAGGAGCATGCCTAATGGTGTTTTCTCCATGTGGTGTGGTATGCCCAAAGTGCTTATGGAAGCCTTTCTGCCTAGTATTTCCTATGCAATGGTATAGTCTTGGTCAGTATAACTTCAGTTACCTTGTTGGTAGATTCGACTTGATCATTGGCTTGTGGATGATATGGATTGGATTTCTGGTGTTTTATCTTGTATTGCTCCATATTTTTTTGCACCAACTTAGATGTAAATTGAGCACCTTGATCTGTCACAATTTCTCGTGGGGCACCAAAAAGAGTGAAAATATCCTAAAAAATAAATGTAACTACAAAATTTTCAGTAGCAAAAGTAAGAGTATTATATTCTATCCATTTAGTAACATAATTTGTACAAACAAGAATGTACCTCTTTTGTTTGTATGGAGGGTTGATTGGACCAACAAAATCTAGAGCCCATTTTTCAAAAGGCTCTATTAGTACCTAAGGCTGTAGGGACATCTCATTTGATTGAATGGGATTTCCCATTCTTTGGAAATTATCACATGTTTTAACATATTCCTTGGCATGTCTAAAAAGAGAATGACAATACTATCCCAAAGAGGGACCTTATATTTAGTTCTTTTATTAGTAAAGTGTCCTCCACATGGTTCATCATGGAAGACTTTTAGTATCGATGGCACTTCATCATATCAAAAACATCTTTGGATAATCAAATTAGGTCCTATTTTGTACAATTCTCCCTATATTCATGAATAGGGAGCATTGGCTTTGACAACTTTTTGTTTCTCTCTAGCTAACACTTGTGGATGAAATTTTCATATAGCCAAATAGTTAGAAATATTTGCAAACCAAGGGGTTTTAGTAGATACTGCAAAAATATATTCGTCGGGAAATTTATTTACCACAAGAGTATCAATATTATCATTTTTCATCCTGGAAGGAAATCAACAACCGTGTTTTCATTTCTCGGTCTATCCAAAATGGTGATATTGAATTCTTGTAATAATAAAAGCCATCTAATGATCCTACCATTAGTATTTGGTGTATTCATTAAACATCTAATAACAGAATGATTTGTATGAATGGAAGTCTCATAACTATTGATGTAATGTCTAAACTTATTAATGGCGTGAAAAACAACTAAAAACCTCTCTTTTGTAGCTATATAATTTAACTTTGTTGGAGTCAAATTTGTACTTGTATAATAAATAGCATAAGGAGTCAAGTCTTATTTTCCAAATATAGCTCCCAATGTTGTATCTGAAGCATCAATTGAGATATGAAATGGGAAAGACCAATTTGGTCCTCTTAATATTGGTGCTTCAGAAATTCTTTGTTTCAAGAATTCAAATGCCTTTGGCAGTTAGAATTCCAAACAAAATCACAATCTTTTATAAGAAGTTTAAAAAGTGGTGAATCTATTTTTTTGAAGTTTTCTATGAATCTTCTATAATAATCTGTAAAACCAAGAAAACTTCTAACATCTCGTTGACATGTTGGTACTGAAATTTTAGAAATGAATTCAACCTTTGTTGTTTCCACCTTGATCCCAGTGCCTGAAACATGATGGCCCAAAACAATTACTTCGTTAAACATCACAAAACATTTTTCATGATGTAATGAAAAATTTGCTTCTTTGCATCAAATGAGAATTTTTTCTAATTTTTTCATAGCTTATTCAATAATGTTTCCGTAGACTGTAAAATCATCCCTGTAAACTTCTACACAATCTGGAATCAAGTAAAAAAAGATACCTAAACTGATGTTTGGAATGTAGCAGGTGCATTACATAAACCAAAAAGCATTACATAAACAAAAATAAGTACCTTGTAAGCATGTGTACCCCATGGACATGTAAAATTTGTTTTGCCTTGATCTTTTGGTGCTAGTTGAATTTGGTTATATCTACTGAAATCTTCAAGACATGAAAAATATTTCTTCCCTGCTAAAGTATCTAATACTTGATCAATAAAACTATTTAGTTCTCTATAGTCAACACATACTCTCAACTTTCCATTCTTCTAAGGCACGATCACCAATGGTGAAACCCATTGGCTATCTAATATTGGATAAATGAAATTCACATTAAGTAAAATTTCCAATTCCTCTTTAACAATTTCTCTCATATTTTTATTCATCCTCCTTTGAGGTTGTCTTATTGGTTTGTAATTTTTTTGAATATAAATATGATGCATACTTGTATAAGGATCAATCCCTTTCATGTCAGTGTATTCCCATGCATATGCAAAATAATGTTTTTTTAACATCTTTATTAATTGTTTCTTTTGGAATTCTTCCAAGTTATTATTAATGTTCAATATTTTACACAGATGAATTTCTATTAAAGAATTGCCAAAATTTTCCATAGAATGTAAAGCTACTTTAGATTGTTGAGATGAAAAATACTCAATATTACATTGTCCTTTAAAACTTCGATCTTATTCACAATATGAAGAGTCATTAGTATTCATCAAATTTATAATTTATCTTCTTCATCAATTTGTAAAATAGTAAATATTGGTTGAATATTTAAGTCTTCATCATCATCTTCAATCCAAAGTTCACTTTCTATTTTAGTTATTGTTTTTGTAGGTGGATATAATGTGGCTTTATTAGTAGAACTATCATCGGAAATGTACATATCACCATATCTACAACTTATAAATGCATCAACTGTAGCTAGCCAATATCTACCAAGGACCACGGGATGCCCTCCTAGATTATTCTCGGGAGTTAAAGTCATAAAGTCAATAGGATATTCCCTTGAATCTAAGGATATTGATACATCTTCTAATATACCATCGGATTTAATAATAGATATATCTACCAATTGCAATAAAGTTGGGGTATATTGAAGATTAGAGAGCTTCAATTGATCCATAGTATGTGTGTTCATGATATTAATGGTTGTTCCTAAATCAATGAAAGTCTTTGGAATTTCAATACCACTGATGTGAATTTTTTACAATACGGCTACTTGGATCTAAATAGTTTTGAGCTATTAGTTTCCCCGTCATAATATTTGCAATTTTTCCTATTAGTTGAATTTTTTAATGGCTTTTCTTTTTCTTCCTGGATTCTTGATGCATAAATCCTTTATTTTTTTTTGCAAATGTAGGTGTTTCCTTTATGGCTTGAAGTAAAGGAATTTTGATGCAAACATTTTTCAATTCATCTAACATATTCTAGTTAGGTAAAATTATTTTCCTTTTTATTCCCTTATCAATTTGAAGTCTTTCAAGAAAAGGGAAATTTTGTAAGGGAACAAAAGGTTGTTCTACTGGAGGAATTGTAGGAGTTAATTTTGTTTGGTTGACTTAATTGCGTAGGAACATATTCCTTTTGAGGAATATTATTGTGATCAAGAGATGCCTCTTTTTCAGGAATTTTGTCCTCCTTATATTCTTGGATGACAACTGGTGGTGTTTTCTTTTGTAAAACTCATGTAGATCTAAGTTGGACATCATGTATACCTAGAGGAGCTATCATAAAATATTGAAAATTTTGACCCTCAACATTATAGATGGGTTGTTGAGGGGTTTTATTATTCAGATTATGAAGTGGTTGTGTAGGTAGTGGGTTAGTTTTCTAAGGAAATAATGTAGATGGTAATAGAAGTGGTTGAGTTGAAGTAAATCGAGGTTGGAACATTGGTTTAGTAGGTTATGGAGGTTGGGGAGGAGAATAATATTGAGGTCGGTATTAAGGATATGGTTGTTAAAAGTTTGAGGATATTGAGGATTCTTACCATAAGAATTTTGTCAACCTTGTAACCAAGATGAGTTTTGTTGTTGATGTGGCCAGGTTTTTTCCATGGCATAGGTGTATTCCATTTGCTTTGTGGTTGTGCATATGATTGATATTGTACATTCAGATCTTGTGCCATACCTATTTGTTGAGGTTACCAAGGTCTTCTGGAAGCAACATAACAAAGTGATTCAACTTGACTTGACCCAACATCTTCTTGGAAAATAGCCTTAAGTCCAGGTATTGAAGGGCACTCCTTTGTAGCATGATTATTTGCACATATAACACATATTTAAACATTATTAAGAGGACATTATCGTAAAAAAATCCTTTTCCTACATCTAGGATAGAAAACAGACAATGCAACATTCTCAGCCTTTTGCTTATTTTGTATCCTTAAGGTATCTAGTTGTTCACTAAGATTTCCAATGATATCAGTTTTAAAATTATCAAATAGGTTTCATAATTATGCTTTAGTTACTAATCCAGATGTAGATTTTCATATTCTTGACATGATTGGATCTCTTGGATTTTTACCATATTTTGCTTTTCCTCTTGAAACGTGTTTGCATAATTCACAAATTTCTTGGAATGATAATTGAGAAACATCTCCCTTTCCCATTAAATTGAGAAGATTGATCCATTCATCCCTTATGGTTGTTAGCAAGACATCTTTTAATGTGTCTTAATCTAAATTATGCAGTTTAGCTCTTTGGACATTGTATGCAAACATTTCTACCAAATCTTCAAGATTTTGATCCTCTTTTCGGGCCATCTTAAAAACTTCATCATTAAGGTCACAATGTATGAAATAATATTTATATTTATCTAGGAATATTCTTTTAATATCATCCCATGTTTTAATAGAATATGTTCCTAGACCCATGAACCACTTAAGAGCTCCATATTTTAGAGTGGCAAGAAATACTTTCAATTTTTGAGTACCAAGTAGATAATCATATGATCTGCATAATACTTCAAACTCAAAAAGAAATGTTTATGAATCCTTAGTCCTTAACCCATGGAAATTATTAAGGATAGATGGTGACATAATTTTCATGGTAGATGTGATATCTGTATCTAAAATAGGGAACCCAAAGGATCCTCCTCATGAAAATCTACATCATCTCCTCTTCCACCTCTACCCCCTCTACCACCTCCTACTCTAGCTCTTCCTCCACCAATTCTTGGTCCTTCTCAATTATGAACCTCTCCTTCATCTTCCATTGTATGTTATTCAGAACTTATATGGGGTTCTATAATAGGATTGTCTTCAACAAATTCCTCCTCTTCTAGTTCTTCTACTAATGGTTGATTCAATAGATTTCTTTACTTCTTCTTCCTCAGTAGGTATTTATAACTCATGTCGTATGAGTTGTTTACCCATTGAAGAAACAAATATGTCTCCTTTAGTTGGGGATGTATATCTTCAACTACAACTTATGTAGATGAGGTTGGTGAATCCCTAGGTTGAATGTCAACCCTATATACTTCAAGGAGTATATGTCTACCTGCTATGGACGAAATGCGAGTATTGGTGGATGGTGTGGCACTATGTGGCCTAGTGGGGGTGGTTTATGATGTTGGTATTGAACCACATCCTCTACTTACAAATCTAGTCATATAATCTCATTCTCTATTATAATTGCAGAATTTACGATTGCAGACAAAGGTGAATTACCTAGACCTAGTGGACTAGTCTAGAACAATAGAAGACAAAATGCATAGAGTTTTCCTTAGAGAAGTTATAGAATGGGAAAGAGGCCTACCTAGAATCTATATCAAGGTTTATTTTCCTCTTCACTTGTAAGCTCCAATTGTAGCTCTTAATGTTATAATTAGACCTCGCACACACAACTAAAACAAGTAAAGGATCCACAACAACCAAGTAGCATAATCTAACATCTCTATTCAATGAATTAAAAAGGCATTGAAATATATAAGTGAAAACATAACACAACAAATATAGGAAAACAATATACTCTTTGTATTAATAGAAATAGGAGAGAGTTTACAACCATAAATAGTAGTCGATCTTGTAGATGTCTCCTCAAGATGACTTGTACTTCCTTGTCACAAAGAACACCTCAATATCAACCCTAATGCATGAAGATAATGACTGCATTAGGTTCAAGGAAACAAAAAAAGGGCACTATCAATCTCCAAAATCCAACCTTGATGTTATGGATGGTAGTAAATTTATAGGAGAAGAGTGGTAGTTTAAGATTTTACCATTATGGGCTTGAGATCCACATATGATGGGAGGATGAGCTCAAGGGATAAGAGGTGAATTCTCCAAGGTAGTATCAGATTGGATTCGAGCTTCCTATCCGTGGTAAATAGTTGAAACAACCTTTGGAAGCTTCATAATTATTTACAATTTTCCTGAATTTGTAGAATCAACGCACCTACGGAAGGGAGAAATATGTGCTAGTCAATGCTAGTGCAGAAGTGAGAAACATGTGTTGAACACAGGTGGCTAAAGGGCTAGGGTGTGATGGGGATAAAAACATTGATTTTGAGTAATTAATCCTAGAAACTCAGACTTTTTGGAAAGGTCATGCTTAGGGATTTGTGAAGGGATGATGACAACGTATTTACAGATTTTGATTGATCCAATTTGTAGGCCTATTGAATAGATGTGATGAAATGGCCTATAACAAGGGAGTCTATGTATACTTTCTATGGATGGAATGTGAGTTTCGATGGATGGTGTGGCACTATGTGGTCTAGTGGGGGTGGTTGGTGATGTTGGTATTAAACTAAATCCTCTACTTACAAATCTACCCCTAGAATCTCATTCTCTATACATGCATCCCAAATGATTTTAATATGGTTTTTAGTTATGCATCTAGAAAGTGAATGCATCTATTATGATATGCAAATTTAGATAATAATAATAATAATAAATGTTGGGTAATTTAATTGTTAGTTAAATTACTTCATTAAATTATCAACTAGGGTTTGTGCACCTGTGAGGTATATGTGCACCATATATGCTAGCAATCTATTTCCAAACAAATAGAGTGAATGTAAATGCAATCTATCTACAAATAATTCTTATTGAGTGTACACACAAGTTCTATCTATAAAGCACTCTAAATTATATCAACTTCAAAGAAAACTATTATAATGAACAAGAATTGAAAGGTATTCTATTTGAGAATTAATTGAAATATATTCTTGTTGACACGAAATGGAAATATTATTGTATTAGACAATAAAAATAAATCTAATTTAATTGACTCAAAATGAATAGTTACTTTAGAAATCCTTGGAAATGAATTCTATTTTAATTCTAGTCTATAGAACAAGAAATCAAAGTTTGATATAATTGACAAGAAAGAGATAAGTTTATTCTAATGAACTTGAAATCACTTCTATCTAAGAACATAAAATGAAATCTAACTATCAAGAACTGAAATGAAACTAGATTAATTAGCATAATCCAAGAGCATAAATTGAATGAAACTTGTAATGGAAGAGCCTTTGTAGATTACTAGTGTGCACATCTGTAATTCAAAGTAATCTCGGTATGTAAGATAAATATGAAACAAAGCATGAAATTGAACATGAAAGAAATATTTTCAGAGTTTTTATTTTACTGTTGAGTGCTCAACCTGTTGTAATCCAAACATAAGTGAGAAAACTATGCATGAAAATAGAGCATTAAAAGATTTATCGAAGACTGAATCAATGCTAGTCTAATTGTGAAGCAATGAAGAATGAAATTAAGAGGACAACAACTACACTATCTCACAACTCCACAGGGGGCCCCCCTAGCAAGCGCAAGGAAATAGAATCTCATATTACTTGATTAAATCACCAACACATTCACAATTGCGCCATAAGACAGAGTAATTGCATTAACTATGAAACGTAGTTTTCTCTTTTGAGAGTAACAATAATTATAGACTTATAAATTAATGATCTTGCTTCTAGATCGAAGCAATTTATAATGGGATATGATATAACAACTTTAAGAGATAAATGTCGAGAAGTAAGTCCTTCATTCGACAACTAGGTTTTAAAATAAAAATAGGAAGTTTATTCTCATGATTCGCTACTGGAAGAGTGAATCATGAGAGGTATTTTGATCGAGACACCATCAAATAAAAATTCCAGATTCCAGATCTTGCTTGCTTGACTTCTCCACGCTCACTTGATGATAATATTGACTCCTTGAAATTCTGCACAAGAACAATCTTTTTTAGCTAGGTTTGATTCTTGATTTGACCAACAAGATTCTCATATTTTATAAACTTCCAGCTGAGCCCAATTGGTGAATACCCATGCGGTCAACATATAGCGTTTTTCCATATGTCTTGTTTGTCTTCAAACTCACGGGAACCTGTTCAACCTTGGATTTAGCTGCAAAAACACTAGTTAACTGCGAAATATGCAAATTCTGGTAGCTATAACAATGTTTTAATCACTTTCACAAATAAATCATAGACTATGAGCTTATGAGTGAATGATACCTTTTATTATAGCTATGCATGACTTGGATGGCCTCATAATTCATGGATGAAGCAAAAATGTGTATAAAATGGATGAAAGAAAGGAAAAACAATTTGTCAAAATGAGGACAGTTCAAAGGTTCAACAACCCATATTCATTATTATAGTGGCGTCCCATTGAATATCAAAGTCCTTTATCTATGTAGAATATTCCATAACCCTCCCCTCAAATTGAAGGCTTTGTAAGTGAGTTGGAAGGCCCCATTTCTCCCAATACTCTATTTCAAATTTTTTATTGTGTCAGATTCCCTGACCTAGAATGTTGAGGTCTGCCCTGATAAATTTTTAATAAAATTTTGAAAAGTACCTAGGTCTTGTTCTCTCTGTTTATTCTTCAGATTAAATCTAGGGTATGCGAGGGACATATGATTTGTGCATACTTGAAATAACAACGATGGAAGTCGGCGAAGCATACCCAAAACCATCGTGGCATGCATATATAATAAGACAAGAGAATGGTTTGTGGGTACTTACGAAGAGCCGCCAGAGTTCTTTGGTTATGTAGACCATTTGTCTTGTGTCCACCCACCACATTAGTTGTGATAAAGTAACTCTAGATCCAGGTTGAGAACATATCCCCATGGAGTATGTGAACTATGACCCCGACGTAACTGAGCATGTGAAAATGTGTGCTACCTTCACCTCACTTACCATCTCCCATAACTTTCTCAAAGCCCAAACACAGTTTGTTGGAAACCCATATTATTTTAACTATTACATGTCAACTAAGAATAGAATGAATTACAATATCAATTATATTATTAGTCCTTTTCCAAGGCAAGACTCTAGCAATCGATTTGCGTATTGACCACTATTAGTTTTGCATTGACCATGGCAAGTTATAATGTTTAAATTTATAAATAATGAAAGTGTTTTAAAAAAAATAAAAAATAAAAAAATAAATTGTTAGCATTTCATTGCCTTAAAAATTTGTATGTCTTATTTCAAGGTTCTTGACATGTATCTCATGCCCCGAGAATTCATCAATTTTCATGGGGATCACTAGTTCTCATAAGGATATTGTAACCTGATTAAACAAATTAATAGAAGTTAATACATATGTGAGCATATATTATTAACCTTACAGTTATAGTCTTCTCGATTTTTGAACTAGGTCGTTACTTCATTAATGGAAATAAAAGTCGATTTATTTCATGTCAACGACACTATTAACTTCTTATTTTTAGAATCTTAATTCAACGATGTGTATAGTTTCAGGGTTCTGCTGTTGGAGATCATGAGTGGAAAAAATGCTCTAGACACCTCTACGAAGTCGGCCTTTAGAGTTAAGGCAACGAGAAAAAGAGCAGAAATTTGGCCTTACATCCCTTACAATTTGGTTTATCACGCTTACGATTTGTAGACCTATGACAAGGCGTGTGCAGGGTATGTCTGCAACATGGATTATTCATTCCCTAGCGTAGCCATCCACCTAGATGATATGTAGACCATTATATTCAGTAATGACAACCCCAATGCCTACTCCATTATGTAATGATTGCTTGAATTAGGTCATTACTTGCTTGACTTGACCAATCGTACATGGCCATATGGGTATGGTTCGCTAGCTACGAGGAGCGTGAGCGCTGAAGCGAAGCGGTGAGGACAGGAGGAGCGTGAGCGCTAAGGGTTTGCGCATGGAGCTGCGGTGAGGGGAGTTGCAGTGTGGGGAGAGGCGAGGGAGCCGCTGCGAGGGGAGCTGTGTGAGGGGCGTTGTGTGAAGCTGTGGGGAGTACTGGGAGCTGCAAGGAGTTGTGAGGAGCTGTGAAGCGAAGTGGTGAGGGCGGGAGGAGCGTGAGCGCTGAGGGTTTGCGCGTGGAGCGAGGCAAGGGGAGCTGCGGTGAGGGGAGAGGCGAGGGAGCCTCTCCGAGGGGAGCTGTGTGAGGGGTGTTGTGTGAAGCTGCAGGGAGTAATGGGAGCTGCAAGGAGTTGTGAGGAGTTGTGAAGCGAAGCGGTGAGGGCAGAAGGAGCGTGAGCATTGAGGGTTTGTGTGTGGAGCGAGGCCGAGCTGAAAGAACAGGGATCGCAAGGGTTTTAGGGGGACACCGCAGCGGCTAGGGTTTCACCGGCGTCACCGCGGAGTTTTTTCTCCTCTGTCCACGACTTGCAGGCTTAGTTCATCCTTGGTAACGGTGTGGGTGTGGCATATTGTCTTCTGGTCTTTTTTTTCTTTGAGCGAGGGCAAGGTGGCTGCCCTTTCCGCCTCTGCCCCCGACCTCGCCTCTGCCCCCGACCTTGCCTTTGCTCCGATGGGTTTTCTCCTTCTCGGCGGTAGTTTGGTTTCGTTCTGGCCGCAGCATATCCTTTGGCGCGTTGAGGGAGCAGAGGTGCTCTGCACTGTTTCGTGC
>APFE031282480.1:0-13879 GCA_000404065.3 Pinus taeda | reverse complement strand
GTCTTTTAGCTTGGGTATGTAAGATGTATGGCTAGAAGGCATTTCACTCTTCTAAATTAAGAGTTTGGGTCTTATCAATTTTTTTCTGTTGTTAGTTATCTAGGTGTTTTTCTCTGCTTTTGGGACTCCCATGTTGTCCTGGATGTAAATGGAGGGAGGTATGGGGTTTATAATGGGTCTTGGGATGGTTGTTTGTTTCCTAAAAATCTCTTCAGCTACATCTAGATATGGGTCTTTAATTTAGTAAATGGAAGAGGTCTTTCTTATGGGTTAGGGTTGAAGTCTCTTGTTTCTTGTCACTCGATGTTTGTTGTGAAGGGTTCCTCCTTAGAGTTTTTTGTCTTTTGTGTGTTGCTAAGGGGGAACAATAAAGTGGTTTTGGGTGTGGAGGTTGATGTAGTGTAGTTTAAGTTGTCACAATTTAAGCGTGTTGTAGCCATTGGGAGGAGAATTCCCTAGTGAGGGGCATTCTGGTTGGGGGTGGCTCTACTTGGTCATAAATGGAACTATATTGACCATCAAATTTGTGTGGGTCTTGGGGCTAAGAGATATAATTTGGTATTATTGCAGGTCTATTTCGTGCCACTTCAGTTGAAGAGGTGCTTTTTGGGGGGACTGGACATTCAAATTATGCATCATCAATGTGGCGGGGCCTTGGAGGGGCATAGGCCTAAGAGCACAAAGGGAAAATCATAGGAGGGCTTATATGGAGTTGGGGGAGGAGGTGGACGAAAACCCAATGCACTCCCTTGACAAGGTGGATCTTCCACCACCCTTTGATGATCTTGAGAATTAGTTGCGGCATGTCACTCTTCTTCTTGAACAACTAGGCCAAGATCACCATGATGATTGAAAAGTGGTGATTGGCTTCATGAATGATCTGCAACAAAACCAATGGTACATGCAAGATCGGTCGACACCATCGCAGTAAGGTTGGAGGAGGCTCTATGAGAAAATGGATCACTTGGAAGGGAGGTTGGCTCACACGGAAACTCATGTCCATTGTGGCTTTAAACCCAAACATCTCTTGGCAACAATCCAAACAACCTAGATCTGGCTAATTTCTCGGATATTTAATTGTTGTGGGTTGTATCCTTATCCTAAATATACTTTGGTTTCAATGGTCTTTCCGGTTCTAAATTATGGGTTGTTGTTGACAATTTGCTATTAATTTTTGCGTCTCCTTCTAAACAACCAATTGGGTAGAGGTGAGGCCAAAACATTACATGAATCTATTGTACTCATGTTCAATTAAAAAAAATATATTCTTCTGAGTAAGTAAATTTCCACAGTAGACATGATCAAAATAATGCTCCAATAATATGATAAAGAAATAAAAAAAGAAATGACAACCATCAAATAGGGATTTTAAGAGTGAACATGGATTCTAAACAGAAGTGAAAATTCCATTGTAGCATAGCCCAAGTGCACTAACAAAATTGTAAATCTGTGAGATATTTATAGACCCTACAAAAATTGAGTTGGAGCAGCTGTTAGGTAAACTTGACTCGGGATAGAGTCAAAGTTGACCAGGTTAAACAGTGATGGTTTTGGGGCACATGGTTTTGTGCACCCATAGTATTTTTCGCGTGGTCTTCTATGTAATGGAGCTTATAAAAGGTTGGAAGGATTTCATTGTAATGTAGACCTGGAGGTGAGCGGTGAAGGCTCACTTGGCCGGATTGGCCAGGGTTTTGGCCAATGCTAATGAGATATCAATAGGTTGGGTTTTCCCCAGATTTGGGGTTTTCCCAAATAAACATGTGTGTTTATGTGATTATGGTTGTTGCTGGTTATTTTTATATTTGTTCCTCTCAGTAATTCTCTGTAATTAATTTGTGTTCTCGGGTAAATTTCTTAACAATTGGTATCAGAACCAAATGTTGGATTCAAAGGGACGCTTTTGTTGCTAAGGGTTTTATTGACCTAGTGAATGAAATAAATTTTATTCACTCCACTCATGGAGGTCCGACCTCAAACAACGATAGCTCTACCTCAATTCGCTCCATGCCAACAAACTACGCTCAGCTTGTAGACGCACCGCGAGAGTTCACGCTACGGGAAATAATCGTTGCAACGGAGAGCTTCGGCGAGGGCAACATGGTTGCCGAGATGGACTTCGGCACGGCCTACCGTGGTGTGCTGCAAGATTAGAATGTGCAAATCTTAGTTAAACACCTGGGGATGAAACCGTGTCCGACGCTTCGTGCCCGTTTCGCGCACGAGCTCTCAAACCTCGAGCGCCTCAACCACCGAAACCTGGTGCAGCTCCAGGGCTGGTGCACCGAGAAGGGTGAAATCCTGGTCGTCTACGATTACGTGATGAACCGGTCGTTGAGCAAGATGTTGTGCCACAAGAAGGGCTTCCTGCTTGACTGGCCCAGCCGGTACAAGATCGTCAAGTGGCTCTCCGCGACGATGCTGTACTTGCACGAGGAATGGGAGGAGACTATTGTCCACAAGGGCATCACAGCGAGCAACGTCTTCCTGGATGCAGACCTGAGCCCTCGCGTCGGGGGCTTCGCGCTAGCAGATTTCATTGCCCATGGCGACAACGATCACCATGCCATCGGTGTTGTCCGTGCGATCTTCAGGTACATGTCCCCTGAATATGTGGCCTCGGGCAAGGCAATGACAGAGGCCGACGTTTTCAGCTTCGGGGTCGTGGTCCTAGAGGTTGTGTCTGGTAGAATGGCCTTTGATTTCAAGTTCCCGCCATTTTACTTGTTGAGAAGATTAGGCAGTTGGATAAAAAAGAAAGGCTAGTGGATGTGAGGCTGGAAGGCGAATTCAATCAAAAAGAAATGAACAGATTGCTTAACCTGGGTTTCCTTTGCACCCTCTTGGATTCGAAAGTGCGACCTATGATGAGGCAGGTTACTCATATTTTGGACGGCAATGATCGCTCGCTGACTACCCTGTTGTTACAAACAGAGAACCCACAGCCAGAATGGGAGTCGAACCTAGAAGAAATAGCTTTGTTGATGAAGAGAATATAGGTTGTTGGATGGGAATTCAAGCAGTTTGATAGAAGTTTTTGAGCAAATCAAATTGAGAGAGGATGGATCATAATAGCAGCAGCAATATATATATATATGAAGTCAAAATTATTGCATGTAAATGGACATACCACTGTAAGACTTGGTAAGGCATGTGTACCCCTGGATAATCACTAGTAAAGTCTGGTTAGACCTAGGTAATAAGGGGGATGTCGGGTTAACAATACCCCGGGTAAAAAACTGTGAGGGGGGTGAGGGCTACAGTGAGAGGAGTTGTCTCACATAGCAAGTTTTCCTAGAGTTAGTCGAGGAACACCAAGTCAAGTTTAAGGGGGGAATTGTTAAGTAAACCTCGGGATAGATCAAATTTGACCAGGTTAAATAGTGATGGTTTTGGGGCACATGGTTTTGTGCACCCATAGTATTCTGCCTGTGGTATTATATGTAATGGAGCTTATAAAACGTTGGAAGGACTTCATTGTAATGTAGGCCTGGAGGTGAGTGGTATTCTAATGTAGGTTTGGAAGTGAGCGGTGAAGGCTCACTTAGCCAAATTGGCCAGGGTTTTGGCCAATGTTAATGAGATATCATTAGGTTGGGTTTTTCTCTAGATTTGGGGTTTTCCCGGATAAACATGTGTGTTTATGTGATTATGGTTGTTGCTGTTTATTTTTATATTTGTTCCTTTCAGTAATTCTCCATAATTAATTAGTATTCTCGAATAAATTTCTTAACCACAGCAACTAGACTTCGGAGACTGTGAAATCAACCAAAAAAATACTAACACTAAATTACGGCCACGAAAATATTGTATTTTATCACTTGCAGAATCATCTAGAATAATAATTTGAACCACCGGTAAAAGAACTTAGTGCCACTAATTCATTAACAATGAGCATTTACATTATTAAATATTGTTCACTATTTGAATAACCTGATCTTCCTGTTCTGCCCAGATGTAGTAATTTATTTGAAACAGGCGGTTCTTTTGTATTTTTGATAGTTGATATCTTGTATAAATTAATGGTATGCTTCCATATGGAAATATAAAAGTGTTGTGTAATATGGAGACCAATGTTTTGTTGAAAGTTTAATCATAAATGAATGAGAACAAACTCTTGTTTGATTGTCGTGATATTAAATTTAAATTGTTATTTTTTATTATAAATAAATTTATTTATTAATACATGTATTCCAAAATATAATATCTAATTTTTCAATCTTATATTTCCTATCTCCCTGAAGCAAAAATGTAACAAGGATGTATTTCATCATTCAAGTACTTCAATTGCAATAAAAGAGGAAATGCTAACCCTTTCGCGTAAGTGATACTTTATTGAGATGATGTTATTGTTTAGAATGATTTTTATTAAAGATATTATTTTCGATATAGATTATTTATTTATTTTGTTTATAAGTTTTCTCACCTTAAAAATGAATTGTAGGTATAAAATAAAAGTTAACCTAGAATGATGATTAGAATCACAGTACGAGAGGTATTTTTATATAAAAAAGAGAGAGTTTCTATTTACAATAATTGTAATAAATGAAAGAAATAAGTAAATGAATACACCATTCATACAAATGATCACAAGATGTATTCTAGTAAATTCGATATAAGAGAAAACCTAACTAGAAAGTGAGACGTGTGCTTTTCTCTCTTTTTCTTAGGTATGAAAGCAAGTATAAAGAAAGAACCATTCACTATGGAGTTGCAATGGACATTCTGCCTTAAATGGTTGCAAAAAAATATCATACCTCCTTTGTGATGCTTCAATATTTTACTCCTAGATGCTCTCCTCGACTATGGAAAAGTAATAATGCCAAAAGAATGGAGGTCCTTCCTTTCCTTGCAGCCCAGTATTTAACATAACCTAATAGTTGTCTAAGGTTAGGTTGAGGGTTTTAGTGTGTCTAAACCCTCAATTAATGTTAGTGTTTTGGACCTTCTATAATCTTTATGAAAGTTCACATGTGATTAGTCCCACATGTGTGAATAATGGGGGCTAATGTGGCATCCACTTAGTGCCATAGTGGTCAACAAGGTAGGTCAAATTACAGGAAACATAATTTCTAGATACAAACTATGAAGAGGTGATTTTCACACCATTGGGAAGCTTTTAGTGTGTAGAACAATGTCAAGGGGCTAGGAGCTAAGCCTGCAAAGTTTTGACCCTAGAAAGTGTTATTTGCCTCAAACTAGCTCTAGAATTTTTTGGACCCCAAATCACCAAATCAATCCCAACCCCCATGAGAGTTTCACCTTTTTAGAAATATCTTATCGCACTCATTCATAAAGGGGGTTTTAAAACTATGAAAAATACATTCAATATACTATAGATATTGGAGGGTGGGAGGGGGACGTGCAGGTTACTAGAGATTTCATAGATATTAGGGGTTATAAAGGGTATCTAGAAAAAATAAGGAATTTTTATTAGAAATATGTATTGGGAGGAGGATTAAACAAAAGGATTATGAGAGAAATTTATCAATATATGGTGAAATTAAGGGTATTTTTTAATATTCTATGAGTGTGTGTGCTATGTCGCAAGTTCACTGAGTGAAGACTACATGATCTATCACTATGTATGTGAATTATGCTCTTAATATTGTTTTGATGTGTTAATGTTATTCATGCTTTAATGAGTTTTTCCAATGTATATGTTAATCAATCATGGATCCATCATTATATATGTGAATTATGTTCTTAAGATTATTTTTTAGATTGGAAATGTTGCATGACCTTTTTGAGAAAAAATTAGTATAATGTATGAATAGAAAGACAAAGATTGATTATATTTTATCTCTATATGTTGTATGTGATTCCTTTTATTTTAATTGTGATTGGTCATTTTCATGCTTAATATTCTCGATACACAATTAAAACCTCTACCTATAGATACATGAAACTGTTATATTAAAAAAAACCTTTAATATAAATAAGAATTATATATATATATATATATATACAAATAAATATATAGATATAGTTGAGACCCCATTGGTCAAATGAAGATGATTAGCTACATAAAAACCCCATAAACACTAACCCATATACTCCCTCATTGTTTAACCCCACTGACCTCTTGTTCTCTAAGTTGCTAACACCCTAGTAATTAGCCAATATAATGACCACATTTAACCATATTAAACACATTGAGCCACTGGCATAAATAATCTACAACATCTAAACCTCCTAACCCAATAACCCCTAACATAATAACCCACTAAAACCCAAAATCCCATTAACCTACTAACCCCCTAACCACTAACCCAGTAACCCACAAATCCCCTAACTTCCTAAAACTACCAATGTAACCCTCTAATCTACTAAACCTTAACACCAAACTCATTAACTGTGCATCTTACTAACATACTAACCACTAATTAGATAAACCCATTAATGTTTGATCTTTAACCTTCATTGACTATATTGATCATGGTTGACCATATTGATTAGGGTTAGTCATATTAACCATGTTTAATCATAGGTTTGCCAATATGGTCAACCACCATCAAAAAGGTCATCAAGGATTTATAAGAGATCTTAAATTTCCACACTTATTCAGATTGTTAGAAATTTCAGGAGGAGAAATGTGGAATAGATTTATAATCCGTCCAACGTTTGAGATGGTTACTCCATCCATCATCAGGGACCAAAGAGCTTCATGAGTGAACGAGGGTTGGAAGGCCTTTATATAGGAGAAAGGAAATATTAGTCGTTAGGGAATGGATCAAAGTTAAATAAAATGAATCAGAAATAACAATTTAATTTTGACCAATTCTATTGAGGAATTAAATAATTTAATATATGAAATGAACAATTGGTGGAAATTTGATATATAAAATTAATAAATAATTACTTAAGAATGAAATATGATGAAAGGGTGTGAAAATAAGAGTAAAATTAAGAATTATGGATAATTAATAATGTAGTCAAACAAAGAATATTAGTTAAAGATTAGAAAATTTCAAATTCAAGTTATTATTTTCAAAATTAAGAATTAGGAATTATTTGAAAACCAATAATTAGTAAAAACATATAATAATGCAGTGAAATAAAAAAAATTAGTTAAAAATATTAAATAAATAATTTTGAATTAATTTATGATTAATAGAATTTGGAAAAATAATTTAAAATGAAAAATTATTAGATAGTTGAATTAGAAATGAGATTATTTTTATTAAACTAAAACTAAAATATGTGATAAACAAGATTGGAAATTTTATATTTTTAATTAAATAAAATAAAGATTTTTAAGTCAAGTTGACCAAATGAGAGAAAAAAAAAATGAGTAGTATATATCTATATATAATATATATATAATATATATATATATATATATATTATATAATATATATATATATAGCAATTGATGAAATAAATATATGTTATTCAAGCACCAACTTGAGGCTAATAGAACATGGATAATAAGAGGTTGGAGTTCAAATTATCAGTGGGCAAGATGGTGGATGATAGGCTTCTATGATTGGCTAAGGATTTATACGTGCAACATTGCTCATATTGACCCAAGGGATCAAAAATATGCTTACAAATGAAACTGTTCAAAATCTCCCAAAAGTCACGCCAAATCGTAGAACTCGTCATTCTAATTCCAACAATGCTTGAAACTTATCAATCTAACATCATATGAGGGAGTTCTCTTGTTCTCAAGTTTAGGGCCAAAAAAAAAATGCAGGGTTGACTATGCAGGTATAGATGCCACATGGAATTTCATATGTTGATGTGGTTCTAACATCAACACGATGACTGGGCTATATGGATTGACAAGTGGGACAATCCCGTGAGGACAAGTGGTGACTAGTTATTGGCGGATGGGATTGTTTTTGGGCCAATCATATGCCACCACGTGGGCCAATCATAGGGCAGCATGTGGTCCTATGAGAAGCCACCACGTGGCCCTTGGAAGTTGTGCAAAATTTATTTTAGGTGTCACATGAGCCTCCACTAGGTTCAAACACACAACCTCCACTATACAAATTTCCCACTTGACCAATTGGGCTACAATGGTTCTTGTTAATAAATGGGCGTTGTGTTTTATTTTATTGACATATGGTTTTGGCGGTCGGGGAAGAATCGAGCCATTGGGCACGATCGACTGACCCAGCCCTGGGTTTTATTGCGGAAAGTGACTAGTGGCAAGGGCTCTGAGAATGGGGATGTCAGATAAGGTGTGATTGGTTGTTATATGGGACACCACGTGACCAACCAAAGAGGAAAAGGAGTTAGGTGCTAAGGAAATGACTTGTGGTCATTGACATGTTCAATGGAACTGTCGGCAGAGTGTGTGTGTGGGGGACGGGGGGACGTGTGGCACATTTCCTGCACCCAAGGCCAAATGGCTCAAGCCTTATGCAGAACCAGAAGTAGGGCTAGAGGAGGGTGTGTGTCTTATGGCATGTGACCCTCAGTCCCATGCATCCATATGACCAACAGGGTAGAGGCCCAAATTAAAATTAATATATATAATGCAATCACTAGATGGAGCTATGAGTCGAACATGTAACCTCTGTGCACCTAATATTTGGCATCACTAATAGACCACGTGACGTTTTTTTGAACAAATAACAGAGGCAAGACCTTCTATGGAGCAGTTTATAGACTAGTTTGGAAAAAGGGTCATATTTTGCTCATTTTTCATCCTTTTTGAGCTCAAGAAGAACCTAAACGGGGGTTTTTAAGCATGATGGACACAATTGCAGTGTTATTTTTACAAATTGAAGCTTGCATGTTGATATATTGATAATTTTAGCATATAATAAAAAGGTCACATGGAATTTGGACCCGTAGATGTAGCCCAAGATGGGTGAACTCCATTATCAATTTGCTTGTGTTTGATACTATAGGTTTGTCCATTTTTAACTGTTAAATTTCTGCAACATCTACTTAAATTTGTGTATTTTTGCAACCACGATCCATATCCTAAAAGACATGAACTAGCTTACAAATAATTTCATGAAACCTTCACTTTTTACTTTTGGATCAATTTGGTATCAGAGCATGGTTATTGTGAAGATGTCACTAAATTTGCATTAGATTTTTGAATGCTTACAAGGTCTAAAAAATAGGAGAAGGAGCACTTGAAGAATCTAACTCTCAATTCGTCTCAAGGAGGCCATAAACTCCACAAGTCATGGCATATGAATAAGGACAAGGACAATAACTAATGTATGAGGATGAAAGAGCTTTTAGAAAGCCCTTCTTTGATATGACTGAGATGGGGAAAGTCTTGTAGAGAATAACACATTTGCAAGGAGAAAGTTCTAATCAACCAAAAGGTGATGGTGGTAATAGGAGAAGTTGTGTTCACCTCCTCTAAATCCTTCACCTCCATCCTCACTTCCTTCCTCACATCTTTCTTCACATATACCTACTCCACCTACATGTCCAAGAGGACATGCTAAGTCTCCTTTGCTTAAGCTTGATGTCAAGTTTGAATTGTCAATGTATAATTGTTAGGCCCCTATAATACTAGTGTAACCCTTTATTGTTATTAGTACAACCCACTTATTATATTGATGTACCCATGTAGTGCCCATATTGTTACTATTGTGCCCCATGGAAGCCCACTATTATTATTATTGTGACCTTACATTATTATTGTTATGTTGGCTCTGATTATGTTATGACCCCTTAGACTCCTATATATAGAAAGGAGGTCTTTTCATTTGTATCATCCAAGAATTGTTCATTTATGTAATTTAAAGGAGGTTTCCCCCTCGAAGAGGCTGAATTCTAAGGCGTTGAACTATCTTTTCTATATTTTCTTGAGCTGGTTTCATAACAATAATGGAGAATTAAATGTTGAAAAGTTGGATAATTAGGTTCGTCAAATTGAATTTTATTGCAGCAAGATTCAAAAGATCAATGATGATGTCAAAAAAATATAACTTGCTTCTATTCACTTGGAAGGTATAGCCCTCATCTGGTGGGAGACCAGAACTCAAGAAGATTTGAAAAAAAGTGTTAAAATTATCTCTTCTTGGAATGATTTTATAGTTGCATTAAGAAGGCAATTTTATCCATTTTCTTACAAGCAAAAAGCAATACGGTTGGAAATATTCTAGAAAAGCTAAAGGTCAGAGTTTCCAAAGTTACACACAAGAATTTAGAAAAAGAGCATTAATCTTGTGTGTTAATTTGACCTCACAAGATATTCTCCTTAAATATATAGGTGGATTGCATAACTATTTGAGACATACTATACTTATGTTTAATCCCATCAATTACAACAAAATAGGAAATTTTCACCAGATTTAGCTCCAAATTTTAGTGCATTTTTTTCCAATTGGGATGAGTACTCTGGTGCTAAATTTGGCTCTATTGTACAATTTTTAAAGCTTCATTTTTTGTGTCATATTTTGCATCTTTTTTATGCCAAATTTTGCATCATTTTTAGCAGAAGATTTTGCATCTAGATTTGCACCATGTTTTGTGTCTAATTTTGCACCACCTTTTGCATCTAGTTTTTCATCTTGTTTAACGACAAGTTTTCCTTCCAATTTTGCACCAGGATTTACATCTAGTTTTACAACTGGTTTTTCTTCTAGTCTTGTACCAAATTTTGCATATGTTTTTGTGTTATTTTTTGCTTCCAATTTTGTGTCATTCTCTTCTTCTAGTTTTGCATCATCATTTGTATCGAGTTTTACACCGTATTTTTCATTTAATTTAGAACCATTTTTTGCATCCGGTTTGTGCTAGTTTTTGCATCTAGCTTTATACCAATTTTTTCTGCTAATTTGGTACTTATTTTTTCATCTGGATTTGCATCATTTTTTGTACCTATTTTTGCACCATTTTTTGCATCCATTTTTTCACCATATATTGAATATTATTTAGCACCAAAAATTGCATCCATTTTTGTGTCCATTTTTACATTTTGTTTATTTTTTGCAAACACTTTTTCATTTGATTTGTCTCCCTTTTTTGCATCATTTGTGTAACAACCCTAGTGAAAATTTCATGTGATAAAAGTTAAAAACAATAACCACAATTGATGGGACACTTATTCCAAGTTGAATGTTGGACAAGACATCCTAGGGGGTGTTCATTTGGTTGTTTATGGCTAAGGAAATTGGCAAAGGCAATGGCTAAGGCTTTGGAAAGACAAAATGGCATTTTTGACACATTTATTTATGAAAATAAGGAAAACTAGGAGAAAAATGAGGTGAAAAGTCACATGTTGCATGTGAAGAGGAAATTGAAGGAAAATAATGGAAAATGAAGAAAATAGAGGCCTTATTCATAAAAAAAGATTTTGAGGATCAGTTGGTAACATTTTTCCAGTTCAATGTTAGAGATCTCTCTCATTATTCTCTCTCTCTCTCTCTCACTCTTGGACACATAGAGTTTTCTTGGAGCACTTTGGCATTACAACAAGAAAGGCAAAGAAGGAAAAAGGAAGCAAAGATCAAGAAGGGAAAGGCAAGGTCAAACAGCTACAACATGATTCATTGCAGGCATCGACTTGCATGTGTATTTTCCTTGCTAGATTTTGCATGCATGGTATTGCATGTGGTTCCTTTCTATCATGGCATGGGTTTTTCCAAGTGTGACAATATTCTTCAGCCTTGCCTTGCCATTTCATGATAGCTTTGATGAGATGGGTTCTCATATTTGGTTTAGCTGGGATGGCCAGATGGAATCGAATTTGAGTGGGTTGGATCTCCGAACTAAAAAAAACATGGCCTATTGGTGCCTGAACCAGATTGTGGATCACGGTAAAGCCACTGGCCTAGTAACCCCTGAGCCAAACTGTGGTTTGTGATAAATCTAGGATTTTGTGCCTAGGAATCATTTTCGATGAATGGTGGAATATACAGTAAAGCCAAGAGGTGGATCTCTCTCTTTTTGGCCTAATAGTCCCCAGTTGGGAAGTACGGTAAAGTCTAAGAGACTAGGAGGCACTCAAATTCCTCACAGTGTAGGTGGAGAACTCCGGTGGAGTCCATGCTTGTTTGGTGTTTGTGGTGTGTTTTAAGAGTCCCACATTCATGCTTGGAATATGGAACGGGGTTGATTGGCTAAAGAGATACTTGGCTCATCCAATCTATGGTTGGGTGGAACGTGGTAGTCCCATCTTCGGTTGGTTTATTGCATTAATTAACGAGACATTCATTCCCTTGGTTTTCATGTGTAAATGTACTAATGTATATGTGGATTTTATGGATGATATGTTTATGGTATTTTTGTTGTTATTATTCTGGTTATATGTATGTTTTATGACAACATTTATGTATAGATCTCAACATGTTTTTACTTGTAAATGAATGGATAATGTGTCTATGAGCTAATAGATGATAATGAAACAAATGACATGAGGGAACAATTGTTCATAGTGATTCTCAAATAAGTATGAGATCCCTAAACTTAATTCTGGTGTTTACACATGTAGGTTACAAGTTGGTGATCTGTTTGATGAAATGTATGTCATGGCTAGCAGGGGTTTGGTTAAGGTCTTGTTAAACTTATTTATTTTGCATCATTGTGTCCATGTTATTTTAGTGATCTTAAGTTATCATTCCATTTTGGGCAGTGACCTGGGCTCTGGGCTTGAAAAAGTGGCTCAAATCTCGAAGATGTCACAGAAATGGAAAACTAAGTCTATGGACACTGGCAGGAAATTCTATGAGAGTGACTCTAGGTTTCTAGACATTTTCATGCGTATAGCATGAGAGCGACTGAGGCCTAAATTGTCCAAAAACCCTGTGGGACCTAAGGGCAAGTTGTCTAGAGTGTTGGATTGGTCCATGTGGATCATGACGCAAATGTTGAATGTCTGTGTGTTATGTTTCCGTTGATTCCACTTCCTTAAGGTCATATAGTAGGTTGAATCCAATCATAGTATCCTCTCGTCAAATGTTTACCCTAGTTGACTAGTTACTTGGGTAGATGTGGGAGGAGGATGTTACGGAGTGGTATCGGAGCATAGTTCACCCCTTGGACTGGATGGGCGGTGTGCATTGGTCATGCATGCATGTCAGTTACATGTGTGTCTCCTACACTTGCATTCCATGTGCTTGTTTCATTTGATTTATGATTGATTATGGTTGTAGTAAGGTTGTCATGAAGAAATTGATGTTGATTTCGTGGAATGCATCATCATGATTATGTTTCACTTGATTACATCCTTGTATGTTAGGTTGCATTCTTGTAGGCGACTCTCATAAAGTAACGGTTGAGTAAAGATGCCAATCAGGAAGCTACAAGACCAAGAGTCTAAGTGGGAAGACCAAGAGTCTAAGTGGGTAGATGTTGTAGAAGATCTACAAAAGAGAGTGTTCAGTCATGAATGGTTGAGTGCAAGGAACAAAAAGTTGTCCAAACAAAGAAGAAGTAAAACTTGTGCACTACGGAGTGTGTACTCCTTAATTTGAAGAGAGTGAAAATTGACATTGATAGTGGCTTTTGTGCCTTAGAGGATGGTTTTCCACTATAATTTCTTAGCAGTAGTCTATAACTACGAAGAAATGGAGTGATGTGACCCCCCCCCCCCCGGCGACTCTATCACCGACGTCTGACTCTGCCCCCAGCTTTTGACTTCGTCTCCTCTCGTCAAGCTTTGCCTCCCGTTTGTGGCCCAACCCTCCAATGCCTCTCTGCACTGTGGGATTCCTCCTCCTCGGAGTCTCTAATGAGGCGGAGTGTAATGAAACTAGCTGAAGAAAAAGATAGGAAAGATAGATCAACGCCTTAAAATTCAGCCTCTTCGAGGGGGCAACCTCCTTTACATTAGATAAATGAACAATTCTTGGATCATACAAATGACAAAACCTCATTTCTATATATAGGAGTCTAAGGAGTCACAATATAACTCAGCCGACCTAACAATAATAATATAAAGCCACAAAAATAA
>APFE031282447.1:191928-202902 GCA_000404065.3 Pinus taeda | reverse complement strand
CCATAAAGGGATTCTATGGGGCACAATATGGGGGCAATAGGGGCACAACAATATTAATAAGGGGTATAACTACAATAGTAATGGGGTAATCACTAGTATTATAGGGACCCAACAGAAACCTACTTCAATGTGCCCAAAACCTCTAAATCATCTAGGAACACCTTTTCCTAACCCCAATTTGATCGAATTTTGCAAAAGTTTGGGCAAAAACTATTTCTCCTAGTAAACCTCCTCTAAAACTAGAGGAACTCTAGTTAGTCCCACTAATTTTGGAGTTACCACCAATTTTGGAGGGACCAATAAACATGCTGCCGAACTAAACTTCAGTAGCGTTTAACATGGATTAACGCAAATACCATGGTTTTGCTAATCGTTAACCCTGGCGGTTTTGGTGGAAGAGGTTACATGGGCGGTAAATTTCGTGTTTACTATAGAAGTTTCTGCTAACCGTATCCATTAGATGTTATGGTGTGTTCACATGGGAGAGGGCTAGATTGCGGGGATGGCTCCCTCCTAACCCCCAACCACAAACATAATACAATTTAAATATGTGTTATAATCGTTGTATGTTAAGTCACAAAGCGCGGTGAAATAGTGGAACGTGGAGTTTATTCGAGTGAGGTCACGGGTTCGACTCTGCCGACCTACCCAAAAATTTTAGTAAAGCACGCCATTGACACTGATCCTTTGGGGAGGGACACGTGGCGACCTCCAAGCTTGCCACTTGTCCCCTCCTCATTGGTCAATTCCTGAACCAATAACATTGAGCCACGTCACCACTCCTGTAGACCAATAAAAAACATGACACTTGGAAAAACACAATTGGACATTGGCCATCTTGTTGACCTCCCAAGTCACCTACCATGTCAGCAGTACGAACTGCTGACTGTGAAGTGACTGTACTTTTTTTTGCAAAATTCCACTATTTGGCAAAGCGGACAGAACGCGATATCTTCCTCATACGAACTCGGCTTTGAGTGAAATAAGTTGCGTTGGGATTGTCTCGCTTAGACAGACGCAGTCGTTTAGGTTTTGAGTGATTATGAGAACTTTTATTTTTGAGCTAAATACTAAGCACCTGATCATTCCTCCTCGTTGGAAGCCTTTTGGACCCCAAAATATACTATCAATTGTTTAGCAGGTGAGGGTACAACTCCCTCAACTTCTCAATCTGCAACCATTTGGCCTTAGAAGGCTTTTGTCCCTTGAGTCCCACTCTAAGGTATTCAACATTCCCTCTCTTTGAAGTTCTGGTTCTTCTGTCAAGTATGAGATCTTGTTGAAGTTCATCAAGATATTCTAGCGAGAAATCATCTATTGATGGAAGCTGAACATGGTCTCCTTGATCATCAATCAAAGGAGGCTCAATCAATCTCAAATTCTCAACATTAACAACAAAGTATATTTGCATATAAGGAGGCAAATCTAGCTTAAATGCATTGTTACGAATCTTGTCCAGAATTCTAAAAGGACCATAATGGATTGGCTTAAGATTTTTACCTTCCCCTTGAAGTCTCTCTTTGCTAATATATAACCAAACTTTGTTGCCAACTTGAAATTTATGATCGACACAGTGTTTGGCATGCCTTGCTTGTAGTTGCTTTGACTTCTTTCAAGTTGTTCCTGCATTGTGTGATGTATCAATTGAATTTGCTCAATGAACTTCCTTGCCTTATCGATGTTGCTATGACCATCAATGGCGACATATTTCTCAAAGATGAAGTCCAATGGTGATCTTGGCAAGTACCCAAAACATGTCTCAAATGGCGATGTATTTGTAGAAGAATGCTTTTCCTTGTTGTATGTAATGCAACTGTTCATCCCACAACTTGTGATGTTTGCTACAATATCCTCTAAGAAGATGAATGACTGTCCTGTTGACTACTTCAATTTTTCCATATGTTTGTGGATGAAAGGTTGTACTCTTCTTCAACTTAGTGTCCATCATGTCCCACAAATTTGACCAAAAATTCCCAATAAATCAAGAATCTTGATCACTTACAATGGAAGTAGCAAGACCAAAATGAACCCAAATATTTTGAATGAAAAGATGAGCTATTTGTTCAGCGGTAATTTTCTTTTTACATGGTGTTAGTATACACATTTTGTTGAACCTGTCTAGAACTACATATAAGTAATCATGACCTTTCCTTGACAATGGAATACCTCCTATAAAATCCATTGAGATACTCTCCCATGGACGTGAAGGTATCAGAAGTGGAGTGTACAATCCTAGTTTTCTATTGATAGGCTTACTTGTTGAACACAAATAACACCCTCTAATGAAACGATATACATTATCAAACATGTGTGGCCAATTACAATACCTTTGGAGATTCACTACTGCCTTGCCTACACCAAAGTGTCCAACAATCAATGAAGTGTGTGCCTCCCTTATGATACTGTTTCTTTCTCCCTGTGGAATAAATAACTTGCCCAAGTGATACAAAAAATTGTTATGTACATGGTAATCCAACTCTTCAATTTGGTTTCCTTGCCTCAAGCTTGCATACACATATTGAAAGTCATTATCATATGCATATTTCTCAATGTTACTTTCATGTAAAACAAAATTGTGCTTGAGTAAAATAGATGAATGTATAATAGGCATAGAAAGCATATCAACTACCTTATTGTAGATTCCATTTTTGTATTTGATAACCAAATGAATTTTTTGTAGAAAACCTATCCATCTAAAGTGTCGTGATTGTTTCAACTTTGACTATGACTGTAAGTACTACAATGGTTGATGGTCGGTATGGATAAATGGTCTCCTTCCCCATCAAGTAGTGTTTCCATTTTTTGACACTTTGTACCAATGCGTAAAGTTCTTTGTCATAAGTGGGATAGTTAGTCACAACTCCATTAAAAATTTCAGAATGAAATGAAATGGGTTTACCATGCTGCATAATCACTGCTCCCATGGCATAATCACTAGCATCTGTTTGAATCTCAAATGGCTATCTAAGATTCAGAAGAGCCAATACCAGTGTTGAACTAATCTTTTGATTTAAATCATCAAATGCTTCCTGTTGGATATCTCCCCAATGGAAGAATTTCTTGACACTAGCCAATTCATGTAATGGTGCTACAATGGAAGAAAAATTAGCAATAAATTTCCTCCAATATTGTGATGCCCCAAGAAAGCTTCTTACCTCTATAACTGTATTGGGCTTGGGCAATTTAGAATGACCTCAACCTTAGAGGGATCTATCTTCAGCTCACCTCCTCCAATAATGTGTCTCGAATACACTAAAGAAGTATTTCCAAATTCACACTTCGACATCTTTAAAAACAATTGTTCTTTTCTCAAGACATCAAGTACTTTGTTCACATGCATGACATGTTCATCTCTGGATTTGCTGAATATGAGAATATCATCTAAGTAAACAATGAAAAATTCAACTAGAAATGGTCTCAATACATCATTCATAACTCTCATGAAAGTAGTTGTAGCATTTGTAAGACCAAAAGGCATATAAATCCACTCAAACAATCCTTGTTTAGTTTTAAATGTGGTTTTCCAAATGTCCTCTTAAGCTACTCTAACTTGATGATAACCACTTCATAAGTCTAACTTAGTGAAATACTTTGCATACCTCAATTGATCAATAAAATCATCAATTTTTAGGAGTGGGTAATGATTCTTAGGCCTTAGTTCGACATGTAATTTCCAACAATGGGTTTCATCATGCCCAAATTTGGAACAATGTTGGCATATAGTTTTCTCCCCTTCTTTCTTCACACTTTCATTCTTCTCTCCCCTCCATTTTCCTCCCTTCTCTTTCTCCGTACCCTTGAATGGCTTCTTCTTACTACCCTCTTCCTTAATATTCTTTCCCCTTCCTTCAAGGTGCGTCATCCAAATTACTTGGATTGAACATAAGGATAGTATGTTTTAAGTAGGAATGTAAACCCCCAATATATTTCAGCAATGTATCTTGGAAATTCAATTTCACTCCTAACAACAAAGCCCTCTTCCTAAACTCTTTGGTATAGCCTTGAACTGTTTGGCCCTTGAGTTGCCTAAAATTTTGACAACTCATAATGTCTTTTTTCATATAGGCTAAAGGATAAAACTGTCTTTTAATTGCAGAAACAAATTCAACCCAAGAAATTGATATCTTACCATAAATTTGCATTTCCTCTCGAGTATTTACTTCCCACCAGACTAATGTTTCTCCTTCTAGCCTCAATGAAGCCAACTAGATCTTTATGTCATCTTCTTTAAGGTTCTGAATTCTGCAATAAACCTCCAATTGTTGAATCCAATTGTCTAACCTTTCTGCGTTCACCTCACCATTGTGCATGGGAGGTTCAAACTTAATTTCCAATTTGAGTAAGGGAGTTTTTTCCTTTGGGGATTTTGAATCAGTATGGACAGTTTTTGTGGTGGAAGTGGAAGATGATGTTGTTTGAGATGTTGAGAATGACGAATATGATGAGGAAGATGAAGATGGTGGAGATGGAGGATGATTTCCTTCATTACCCTTTGAATCCTTATTTTCATATTTTTTATCTCCTAAGCTTCCCTCTCCATGTGGAGGATTAGAACTCTCTCCATCCATTCTAGTATTCCTCTCTTCATAGAGGACTCTAACCATGTCAGTTAAGTCATAAAAATATTTATTGAATGCTTCCTCTACTGAAAGACCTTTAGTCTCTCTTGCTCCTGAAATGATGGATTTGGATTCAAGCTCAGCTTCTGGTACTGCTTGTACCTCCTCAATCTTAATTGAAGGTAAAACTTGAGGTTCTTCAAGTGCAACTAGGATTGGAACTTTGGGTGGAGATTGTGGCCTTGTGGCTCTCCTTCTTCTGGGCATTACCTCAAGGGTTGCAACCAATAGTTTCCCTTCTCCTCTCTGCAACTTTAACCTTGTAAGAATCACAAATTTTCAACCATTAAAACCTACTTGTATAAAACTCAAGAAATCAAGAAAATAATCTTTTCTCTCATACCAACTTGATTTGTTGTTGAATGCTAGTTTTGTTGTGCTAATTTCAACTTTAGAATTAAAAACAAATGCTTTTTAATTGCTTCATGTGCATAGGTTTCCTTATGGTGTTTGTGAATGAAAACAGGTAAATTTGTCAAGTTTTGTGTTAAGTTCATGAGAAAAATAGCATAAAATTAAAGTGTTGAACAAAAACAATCAAATGTACAACAAACCATTAAAATGAACACTTAACACAATGTTTTGATGAAGGAGTTCACCCCTGCTAGACTACATCTCCTTGGTCCATCTTCCATGGATTGGGCCTCTTTAGTAGCTCAATAATGGAAATTTTTATTTTTAAAATGATCTACTACTCTTGAAACCTACTTCAATGTGCTCAGAACCTCCAAATCATCTAGGAACACCTTTTCTTGATCCCAATTTGGTTGAGTTTTGCAAAATTTATGACAAAAACTGTTTCTCCTAGTAAACCTCCACTAAAATCGGAGTAACTCTAGTTAGTCTCGTTAATTTTGGAGTTACCGCCGATTTTGGAGGGACCGCTAAACATTCCACCGAACTAAACTCTAGTTTAATTAAATGTTAAGCATGTTTAATTAGCGTTAAACCTAGATTAACGCAAATACCACAGTTCTGCTAACTGTTAACCCTGACGGTGTTGATGGAAGAGGTTACATGGGTGGTAAATGTCACAGTTTACGCTGGCAGTTTGTTAACTATTAACCATAGCCATTAGATGTTATGGTGTGTTCACATGGGAGGGGGTTGGCTCCCTCCTAATCCCCAATCAAAAACATAATACAATTTAAATATGCGTTGTAACCATTGTATGTTAAGTCATAAAGCGCGGGTGCAACAATGGAATGTGGAGTTTATTCGGGTGAGGTCGCGGGTTCAACTCCGCCGACCTGCTCAAAAATTTTGGTAAAGCATGCCATTGAAACTGGTCCTTTGGGGAGGAACACGTGGCATCCTCTAGGCTTGCCACTTTTCCCCTCCTTATTGGTCCATTCCTGAACCAATAAAGTCGAGCCACGTCACCACTCCTGTATACCAATAAAAACATGACACTTGGCGAAACAAAATTGGAAATTAACCATCCCGTTGACCTACCCAGTCACCTGCCAGGCCAGCAGTACAGACTATTGACTGTGCAGTGACTGTACTTTTTTTTGTAAAATTACACTGTTTGGCAAAGCAGACAGAATGTGATATCTTCCTCATACGAACTCGGTTTTGAGTGAAATGAGTTGTATTGGGATCATTTTGCCGAGACAGACGCATTCATTAAGGTTTTGAGTGATTCTGAGAACTTTTATTTTTGAACGAAATACTAAGCACTTGATCACACTCAGCTCAAAATAGATAATACTCAAGTCGTCTTGCTTGCTACTGACTAGAGAACTGTCTCTCTTGCTTACTAGAAAATCCTCCCGACCTTTGGAAACTGAAACAACCTCCTCCCTAGCTAAATCGAATTGCCTTCTTAAGACACAATGCAGGTCCTATGCTGCCTCTCGGAGAAAATAATTTGGCCTCCTCTCTTGCCTCCTCGAAAATGGAAAATATTCCTCCAAATCATTGTCTTTCCGCCTCTCTAGCCCCACATCCTCTCTCTCGCTCAAACTCTGTTGTTGGCTAGCTCCATCTGCCAAGGAACTCACAATGTTGGATCTTACTCTATGATGTGTGTTTCTCCATCTACCCATTGAACTCTTCTTACATTCTCCAGTTGGGACTCTAATGACCAACATTAAATCTTAATCGATGGATAAGATCATCTCCAAGTCAATTCATGTAAGTTTCTAGAGAATTCTCACCTTTCTCAATTATATAATATTAATTAATCAATTTCCCTAAGTTAGACTTAGGTATTTTTTAATTATCGATCAGTTAATTTAATTAAGTCATCTCTAAGTGGAATTTTGAGAAACTTTTTTTTATGTTTTATCCTCTCCAAAAATTTTCGATACTAGAACACCATCTGATGCTACAAAAATTAACACTCCCTCTTAACGAGGAAGGTGTTCTCCAACTATGTCTCCATAACATCTTCCCATGTTGTTGATGTCTGACAACTTTAGCCATCTTCCACTGTCCACCAACCAATGCACTAACTATGATTCATCTTCCACTAACTGTAGTGGAACCATGCTGCATCTGTGATGTTGCTGACATTTCACTATACAACCTTTACCGCTACCAACTCTACATCTAAACTACAACCCAACTAACATCCCTCTCAATTATTGTTGTTGCTACTGCAACTACTACAATTGAGAAGCATCCAAAATGTTGAATCAACTATGTCTCTATGTTGCAAGTGTCTCCTAAGTCTCTTACTGCTACTATATTATGCTCTATCTCTAGGGAATCTATGTTGATGTTGATTATGCATTGTACCTCCTGCACTGCAATCAACAATGCTATGCACTCCTCAACATCTGACTACAACTAGTATGCAATTGTCACTCTGGAACTAAATGCATCGACTGACATTGATCCTCTTTATATTGAATATTGTGGGCCCCTGTAGCAAGGGTAATGATCTAAGAGAAAACACCATCTGATGTTTACCTTGATGGACCCTACCCAACTCTGCGCAACTTTGAACTAAGGTCTACTTATATTATTGCTGCTACTACAAATATTGTTATCTCTACACTACTACTGTAGTTTTTTCTTGATCTCCCTACAGGAAATCTCTCTGCTCCCTCCTAGAAACTCACACTATATTTCTGCACTGGAAACTGGACTGTGAAGTTCTACAATGGAAATCTTCTGGCTGGAACTACACCTACATACTGTAATTGGGAAATTGGAACTTTCCATATCACTGAAAATGTCTCTTGAGTATTGACTACAACAAGTTATGTAGTTGTCATCTGAATAACTAACTGCATCAACTAACAATGAACCTACTACTATGATACTATTGGTTGTTGTAGCAAAGGTGATGATCCTGTTGCAACAATTGGAACTGATCTAACTGATCTCCTTACTTCTTCTACATTAGATCCTGCCCATCCAACACACTAGAGTTTCATACTCCTCCTCTTAGATCTGGTGCCCCAATATCTCCTTTCAAGTCTAGTGCCTGGCTGGGACCCTTCTTCACTTTGCAACTTGCACTAGATAACTCATACTTCCTCTGGCACCTGTCTCTAGCAACTAGAAGTCGACCTGTTGCCTAGATCTGTACTTTGGCTAACTCGCGTGACTTCCACTGGAAATATCGTATGACCATCTCTGCAAAGTTGCAAAGTTGGCAAAACTCAAAAACTAGAAAATAAACAAGAATCTCCATCCTTTCATTCTTGGCTACCTGTTTTGCTACTCACACACCCTCCTGTAGTGCGCAAAACTGTTTTTGTTTGCCCCACTTTGCCTTCAAATTCTTTCCAAGACTACTCACTCATCCTTCTTTGGATGTCCTTTTCTTGAAACTGGCACACGAACTGCAATCTCGATAGCTTGAACTCGATAGTTGGGAAAACTCACAAGGTCCTCTGCAACTGGAAATTTTGGATTTCTGAAACTAGAAACCCTCTAAGAGAAACCCCCTTTATGTGTGAAATTTTTCTTCCACCCGATGTTGATTTTACTTCTGCAAACTGCTACAAAACCCTTTTGCACCCAGACAACAAATATGCTCTATGAAAATATATTGAGTTTTTTCTCCCTCTAACTGTTATAATAGCTTCCCACAAATCAAATTTTCTGCCTACTGCCATTAGAAAATCAAACCTTGTCCAACAATTCACACTACCTAGCTAGGCATTGCACAAACTCTGAAAATTTCAGTCTACTACTCCCTCTAAACAATGAATTTTTCTTCTTCCTACTCCGAGCTTCATGTTCGTCAAATATGCTATTTCACATTACAATTTATTCACCAAATAAAATATTGTGGAAGAAAACATAGGAACTGAGAAATGTAGCCACACACACATAAAAATTAGCACACTTGTTTTTGGACAAATGTCCTGGGAAAAACCCAATGTGGGAAAATCAGTGTAGCGGCTGAGATTATTATTATTATTATTATGCAATAGCTCTGAGTGCAATAAATTTGGATGCCCAACTGGCTATCCAAGTTGAGATAAATACTGACAAAATCACCTAAGGGAATTTACCCTTGTCTTAAAGTAATCCCAACTAAAAATGACGATTAAAACTCAAGTCGTCCAAACCCTCTGCGCAGGCTCTATGTCACCTTAGTGAAGCCTATCACACACTTAGCCTAGAATGGTTGCTACTCCAATCTTCCTACCTACTGTTGATTGGGGAAGCATCTCTCCTTTCTACTAGAAAATCCTCTCGGCCTCTGGAAATTGAAGCAATCTTCTCTCTAGCTAAATCAAACTACTTCTTGAGGCACTACATAGGACCTGCACCGCCTCCTGGAGAAAATAATTCATCCTCCTATATTTCCTCTCCAGAACGAGAAAATCTTCCTCCATATCATTGTCTCTCCCCTCTCTATCCCTATTTCCTCTCTCTGGCTTGAACTTTGTTGTTGGCTAGCTTAATCTGCCCAAGGAACTCACATTGTTGGCTCATACTCACTGTTATGTGTGGTTCTCCATCTACCCATCAACCTCTTCTTATAATCTCCATTTGGGACTCCAATGACCAATATTAAAACTTAATCAATGGTTGAGATAATCTCCAAGTTGATCCATGTGAGTTTCTAGATAATTCTCACACTTCTTAATTAATTGATATTAATTAATCGATTTCCCTAAGTTAGACTTAGGTATTTTTTATTTATCAATCAATTAATTTAATTGAGCTATATCTAGGTGTAATTTCCAGAAATGTTTTGTGGGTTTTTGAGAACTCATGTGTTTTAGCCTCTCCATAGAGTTTTGAGACTAGAACACCACCCAATGCTACAAAAACTAACACTCCCTCTTAGCAAGGAAGCTGTTCTCCAACTCTATCTCCACAACATCTTCCCACACTACTAATGCCTAACAAATGTAACTTCCTTCCATTGTCCACCAACTACTATGCTAACTTTGATTCATCTGCCAATGACTGTGGTTGAACAATGTTGCATCTATGTTACTATTGACACTGCATTGTACAACATGTATTGTTTCCAACTTTGCATCTGCAATGCAATGCAACTATTATCCCTCTCAATTTTTGTTGTTGCTACTACAACTACTGCAACTGATAAGCATCAATAATATTGAATCAAATGTGTCTTTTTGTTGCAACTATCTCCTGTGTCTCTCATTGCTACTAGCTTCTACCCTATCTCTGGGGAATCTGTGTTGTTGTTGATTCTGCACTGTGCCTCCTGCACTACTATCAACACTACTCTACGGGCCTCAACATCTGGATGCAACTAGCCTGAAACTTTCACTTTGGAACTGATTGCATAGACTAACATTGATCCTCCTACTATTGAATACATGGGCCCCTATAGAAAGGGTAATGATCCAAGAGAAAACAACATCCAATGTTTATCTCAATGGATCCTGCCCAACTTTGTGCATCTCTGAACTTTGATCTACCCATACTATTGTTTCTACTAAAACTATTCCTATCTCTGCACTCTATTGCAACTACAACATTAATGAGTCAGGTCTCTCCAGATCCTGAAGCACTAGCTTGTTGAAAATACTGAGAGGGGGTGAATCAGTATTCCTTAGAAATTAGCACTTTTAAATCATTTCAGAGCATTAGTTAATCTTCAATTATTATTAATGTTAATCCAATAACAACATTAAACATTAAAACATAATAGGCACAAGAATTTTAGGTGGAAAACCCCCTCCAGGTAAAAAACCACCGAACGCTTTCCTAATAAATTCTTTTAATATTTAGCCCCAACTAAAATGAAAGTTACAACTTCCTATAATTCTAGAAAAAGATTCTTCTTCAGCTCCCACTAGAAGGACACCCCAACACCCTGGTTTCTTTAGTAGTCAACTAAATAGATGCCCCAACACCCTGGTTTCTTTAGTAGTCAACTAAATAGATGCCCCAACACCCTAGA